>PYAF01004496.1:129702-145634 GCA_007407185.1 Glycine tomentella
ATTAAGGAGGTGGATTGGATTAGGATTTTAAAAAAATTTAAAAGATTTATTTTATAAAAAGTCTTGTAGTATTTAATCAGGATTTTAAAATAATATAAATAAGTCTTGTGATATTCAATTATGATTTTTTAAAACTTATAAAATGTCTTTGGGTATTAAAAATGTACAAATTTCGATAGATTGATTTTTAAGAAGGATTTCGATAAATTCATTAGACTTTTTAGTATAAAACATTTATCAAACAATCTCATCCAAATTTTTGAGAGTTTGCTATACTTTTTTTTTTATTATTAACTGACAAACTTTCTTTTCATTCATCACATATACCATATTCTTTCTTTAATATTCTTTAAGATGCGTGTGCCTTATATATATTTCCTATTTTTTGGAACAAAAAAAGGTTAAATATACTCTCCCCTTATACTTTTTTCCTTGTTTTCTAAATTAAATTAATGTTTTTCTCATGTATTAAGACTAATAATGTTTTCTTTATACTGACTATGCTCATTGATCACATGCTCGATACAATATTTCCATAATTGTCATTGTTAATTTTGTTATACAAATAACTAAGTAATGCTCTTATCAATTTTTCACCCTATTACTCCCTTCTAGTATATGTTTATTATTGTACCCCATTAAACACATGTTATTATATTTATCATTAAATAGTTGTAGTAATTAAAAAAATTAGAAAATCAATATATAATTTTAAATCTATTATTCAAATTTAAAAGTGGAAATGAGAAAATGCTATTGAAAAAAAGTTAATATATGAAAACAAAAAGTTATAATCAATATAATTATTAAAAGGTTAAAAAAGTATATTAGTTTTACTTTTTTTATCCAAACCTCATCATTTTTTATTATTTTTTCACTAACTCTTATAATTTTGAAAGTGTTTTTAAAAATTTATAGAATCTTTTCAAATCTTATAAATTTGTAAAATCCTTTTAAATTCTTTAAATTTTAATAATATAAATCCATTAAAATTTAAACTATCATAAAAGTCTTGTAAATAAATTTAATAAATTATAATATTTTTACATAATTTTTAAAATTTATAAAACACTTTTATGATAAAATAATCTTTTAAAATCTTAATTTAATACACGTCCTAAATATACATTTAAGCTTTCAACAAGAAGAGGAAGGAACATTTTTAGCTTTCAAGTTTCAACATAATTTGAAAACATCCCCTTAAAAACATTAATTTTATATTAAATAAAATAACAAATGATTATTAAAAAAAGAAAAAAGTCAAAATGCATTAATTATTAATATTAATATTAATAATTAATGTATGTTGTCTTTTTTCTATAAACTAGTGGACCAACAAGAAACTTAAACGTGTATGTCCTAGTCAGTTTTACAAAAGTTTCATGATAACTATTTAAAAATAGGACTGACTTATATTATTAATATTAATATTTAATAATAAATATATAATACTACTATAAATATGAACAAATACTGCTTTGGACAGTCACATCATTTGACCACCCTGTTTGATCTTGTCACTGTTTTCTTCTACTAAACCACTAAGAGACTTTCAGACACACCTTCTCTAAAAATTCCAATCTCTTTTTCCGGCAAAATCCCGAAGCTCTCGTACACTCAAACTTCTCAACATTCTCGCTCTCTACGGTTCCCTTCGCTACGGTGCGTTTCGTTTTTTTTTTTTTCTCTCGTTATTTTTCCCTCTCAAGTTCGGTTTGTGTTCTTCTCCCTTGCTTTCAAAAACCACTGTTGTTGCCGCCTAATAAATTCTCCCGCGTTGCTCAAAATTCGTCACCGGAAACGGTGCAGTGCTTCCGATTACGCTCTAGGGTTTCGTTCTCGTTCGCGGGTGCGAAACGGGAACCTCGAAGCGTTCTTCGGATAGCATACTTGTTCCCCAAGATTCCTCCAATTGGCGCCGTGGTGGTTTATGGGTTCGTTGTTTTTTCCTTTCATTTCTTCGTCGTTTCGTAGTTTTAGCTGAATCCTTGCGTTTTTGCTTGTTTTGAATCGTTTTCAGTGTTCTGTTGCTTTGGTTTTGATTTTGTGTGTTGTTTTTTCTTTTCGTTCTTTGTCGTTTCGTGGTTTCATTTTGAATCCTTTTGTTCTGCTTGTTTTGAAATCGTTTTTAGCGTTCTGTTGCTGTTATTTCGATTTTATGCGTTGTTTTTTCTTTTCTTTCTTTGTTGTTTTGTAGTTTTATTCGAATCCCTTGCATTTTGCTTGTTTTGAATCGTTTTTAGTGTTATGTTGCTGTTAGTTTCGATTTTATGCTTTGTTTTTTCTTTTCTTCCTTCGTCATTTCGTAGTTTTATTTAAATCTTAGTGTTCGGTGTGGTCTAGGGGGTATTGCTTGTTAAGAATCGTTTTAAGTCTTTTGTTTTGAATTTACGTGGTGTGTGCTATTTATTTGCATATGTTTCAGGATTTTCTTATGCTAGGCTTTATCTGAAATTAAAATGAATTTTTCGTGCTGTTTGGATGCTTATGCTTGTGAAGAAGTATGCCGTACGTTTGTTGGTTTGGTGTGTGTATTCAGTCATATGTGTCTGCACTATAGTTGATTTGTGGCTTCACTTGCTGCATTAGGCATTTTTACATTATTTTCCTACGATGAAGAGTTCAGGGTTTATCTGAAATTGAAATTGAAATGAAGAAATATTTAGTATTCGTGTTGTTTTATTGTTTACGTTTGTGAAGAGTATGATGTGTGTGTATCTAATTGTGTATTTATCTGGTGCGTGTATTTGGTTATATGTGTTTGCATTTACGGTAGATTTGTGGTTTCACATGCTGCATTTTTTGCTGTTGTATTTCTTCTTAGGCAATTTTTCATCATTTATGTTTCTAGAATGAAGAGTTCATTTTCCCTGTTGGGAAGTTTAGAAACCCTCCATACATGGGCTGAGCTGTGACATAGAACTCGTTGAACCTGGTTATTTATTGATCTGGAGATGATATGAAAGTGTTGAATTGATTTTATGTATGCTCCTGAGCTTTGTTTATTTTGATTAGATTAGATTGGATTATGCTAAATGACCTATCCTTATTGTTTTTCCTCCTTATTTCACCTGCATTACTGAAAGGAATGAATTATAATCTTATCTATTATGCAAAAGGAAATAATTGCAGAACTCTATTAGGAGATAATTATGGAAAGCTGGAAAACTTGACTTCTAATTTTTTCAACAAAAGGATGAGTTCTTAATTTGTGGCACAGAAATGGGTTCAAGTATCTATTTGGTACGTTGTGCAATGAATGTGTTGTTGAGGAAATTTTTTAAATTTTAGGATTGGGTATGGTAAGTTGTATTAAATAAAATATCTAAAATTCTATGTATTTAAATAGAAATTACTGGTAAATTTGAATTATAATAATTCCTAATGTTACAATTTGAATTATAGAAATTTCATCATTCCTCAATTTTCTACCCCTTCTCAACTAGAACTAGAAATCCTCTCTCATCAGGTGGGCTGAAATTCACTACGTGCTTCTCTATTTTCCCCCTTTGTTCTTTGGGCTTGCCCTCCACCCATCAGTCAAAGAGAAGCTTATTTTATCATGTAAATGCAAAAAAAGAAAAAAAAAGCAAGGAAAGAAAAACGAGTTTGCATAAATTTGGTTGCTGTCATACGATTTGCATATCTATTATAAAAATGCATATGATATGGGGATGTGATCAAGGTAAAGTGCAAATCTTATGTTTTAAAAATAATGTGTTTGATTTGTAATTCAAGGAATTAACAGCAAAGCGAGTTCTTGTTTGTCTTTTCAATGGGTCTTGGTGATTTCTCAAGATTCACACACAATTATTCTACACCTATTTGAGTCATTATAAAGCAATACTTGAAATAGTAAATTTTAAACGTGTTTTCTCTAGATTGAACTAATTTTTTTAACTAAATCTTGCTTGTCCAAGAAGTGCAATCTCCCCTTAAACTGTAGTGATATCTCATTACTGTCATTCCTTGGATGCACTTAAGGAATGGTCAAGCATATGTTCTGTTTATAAATGTAGCAAGCTTGTTGGTTTATCTCTTTAAATTCTTCTTTTGGTGAGAAAAAATACTAAAGAGTAATTATTTTATCATTGGACTTGTGTGTCTATGTGATTTGATCCGTGTTTCAGATTATCGGCTATATCATAGTTAACTTGCTAGGCTTGAACCATTGTTCACCATGATCTTCTTCCTTGGATGAATGTTTGGTTTCTACTTAGGGTTTTGGTTGTTATTAAGAATTGATGCGGTGTTCTTTCTTCTTGCTTACGTGAAAATTCTTATTTTTAGCAGAAGATGAGTAGCTCAATTGGGCTTCGTGCAAGATCAAATCATAGACCCCTTTATACTATTGATGAGTCAGATGATGATGCAGACATTTTGCCTCGTAAAAAAGAGAAACCTAAGGAAAATATTGATAGAAGTGAGATTGTAAGTTTCCTTCCTTTTTGCATTAAAAATTTTAATTTGATTTTACTCTTTTCCTTGTCATAGTTTTCCTAAATTGTATTTGCATTTTTGGCATTATAGCATTGTGAGCAATGCTCAGTGGTTGATCGATAGTTAATGCTATTTTGCTGTAACCCAAGAAGCAAATATTGGACTTTCAGTCAAACTTGATATGTTCTTGCTAAATTTTAAAGAAGTGGACAATTCTTAGACATACTATGTACCCCTTTAATTTTTTTGTTCTAATATTGTGTAGTTTGGTATGGAATATATAATTTCTGATAAATTAGATTTCATAGAAAATATTTGCAACATAAATTTATCCCTTTGATAAATAATGTGGAGGCATTTTTTTTTAAAATTTTTTGGCTTATATGCACTTTTGGTTCCTATGGGGAAAAATTTATGTCGATCATATTACTAATATTAAAAACATAAATATAAATTTGTGTTTATCCCTTTGAAAATTTTGGTTCCTATTTGCATCATATATATATATATATATATATATATTCCACACACTTTCAAAAATTGTATTAATAATGTTGATCATATTACTAATATTAAAAGCATATATATAGACAAACTAATAATTTAATAAATATAAATTAGTATATATTAAATAAATTTTACGAAAACATAAATATATTAGATATGATTTAAATATATTAGAGGGTAAATTGGAAACATATGATATAAATATAAAATTTAGTGATTAAATATGTAAATTAGATGTTAAATATTTAAATCATATCTTTTATAATGTACATTTATATTTTTTAACTTGTTAATTTATCTATTAATATACTAATAAAATTATTAATATAAATTTATCTAGCAATAAAATTATTGATAACCCTCTTTTATCCTGAAACATTATTTAGGGTGTTTTGCGGTAAAACTTTAATTTCTCCCCCATTCTCTAATACTTTATTTTTTTGCTTCAGAAACATGATAGGATTTGAGATCTTTCTTCCTTGACCATTCCACAGAAAGTTACCTGTATTTTGACCTTTGTTCATTCATACTACATGATTAATTTTTTCCTTGTATTCTATTCTTTCTTCTTTGTTTAAATTTTCCAGTTCACATTTTGCTAATTATCTTATTTGTTGTGTTTTTTTTTTTCCTATTAATTTCACTATCATCTTTTCTTTTTTTTAATACCAACTTTAGAAGAGAAGAAGTTGAAAAATAAAAGAACTGAATATTATTGAGTGTGTTTTGCAATACAAGCACTAATTCTATTTATAGTCTAAACTTATTAAAGGAAATAAGGAAACTAAACATGTTGAGGGAAAGAAGAAAAATAGGAAAAAATTGATCCTAATAATCACAAATAGTTTTAAATATATACAGGGAGATTCTATCTTTAATTAGTGCCTATTTTCAACACTTTTTCTAGTACCATCTTCAGTCTTCATGTGTTGTAAATAATATAATCCACCCTACTTCTTAACAATTCCAATTGTCCTTTCTGTGGCAAGGTCCTATAAAACAGAGGGTGTGAATAAAAAGGTTACTACTGATTTCAAATCCTGCGTAAGCTTGTATGTAGAAACAAAATTATTAGCAAGTTTGGGAACATGGAGGACACTGTTCAAGGATACGAATGATTGAAGTTGAATTCCTTAGCATCTAGTAACAAGAGCATGATATCCATTGAATATAACAATGTATTTATTTCCAAACAATATGGAGTAGGATGATAAATATGGGGTAGAAGGTGTCATAAGATTAGTAGCACCAGTCAGTTATCCATATATCTTTTGGAAGACTACTAGACACTTCAAAATAACTTTTACCCATCATGGTCAAAGAATAGGTGCTAGAAGGCTTACTAAGAGAGTCACTGAGAGCCCATAGTGACTGGACAATAATGGATTTGTCTTCAGCCATGAGAAAAAACAAAATCTGTAATGGGTAAAAGTCAAACAAATGAAGGTTCTTCAATAGTCTTGAAAGCCATGAGGGTTTGATCAAAATTGTGTGAGGAACAAGGTCATAAGAGGTAGGTGATCCTACTTGTGCCAACTGTGTTGATAGCCACAAGCATTCTCTAATAGTCTTGAAAGCGTTGAGCATTTGTTCGAAATTGTGAGGATTTGTGGAATGCGGGTTGAAGAGATAGGTGATCCTATATGCGCAAGCTGTGTTGCAAATGCAAACAACACCCTTAATGACAGCGCTTGGATTGCTTGTGCTAGAAACTGGTACTGGTTGTATCTGTGCGTGAAGGCACTTGGAAGCTCCGAATGGCTTGAGATTGGTCATGGTTGGTTGGTGAATACTGGACAATGTTGCAGATGGCAGTGGGGTTGCTGGAAAACCTCTCTAGTGTTGACGGATGACGACTGTAATGCTTGAGCACCAATGAGGGCTGCCTAAAAAAGGGTTTGATGTGGAAGTAGAGCCCTTTGTATTTGGAGCTCTGATACCAATAAATTTAATCTTAAACTACAAGCACAAATAAATTTATATAGCGTTATTAAGTCGTCTTATTTGCTGTCACTTCTAGCCCATCTTTTTTGTGGTCTCTTTGGAGGCTGCTTTAAAAGCCCGTTTCGAGACAATTGGAGGTGCTTTGAGTGTTTTAGTCTATAATACTTTTAACAGATGTTATGTTTGAATGGTGGCTTTACGATTATGATTATAATATCTATTTCTTTTGCAGGTTAGCTCACTGAATGATATTGATAAGATATTAGATTGTGAGAAGCGTTCTGCGGTAGCTTGTGAAAGTGATGCAACAAAATTGGGTTCAAAGCAAAACTTTGTCAAACAATATCTTGTTAAGTGGAAGGGACTATCATATTTGCACTGCACATGGTAAATTTATTGAAAGTCATCGATTATTTTGTCATGTCCATGCTTTGCATGGTATCTTGTGAACCATACATAACTTTCTATCCCGGACTCTGACGCTTACAGTTTGCTCTTTTTTATTGTACAACTATAATTATTATTTTTAAATATCATGTTCTTTAATTTTGGCTTTCAAAAAATGGCATGTTGAGCTTATATTTGCTCTGAATTTATTTATAACTGTCATTATTATCTTTTTACCAGTTACAATTATTGTCTTTAGGGTTCCAGAGGAAGAGTTTCTGAAAGCTTTCAAGAATCATCCAGGTTTAAAGACCAAAATAAACAACTTCCATCGTCATATAGCATCAGCCAATAATCCTAATGAAGATTTTGTTGCCATTCGACCTGAATGGACTATGGTTGATCGAATACTTGCTTGCAGGTTCATCTTTAAGAAAATCTATTTTCCACCCCCCTCATTTGAAAAATAATACAAGATGATTACTTTCCTAATTATTAGACATGATTTTGAACATTATAGTGAGTTGAAATTCATTTACTCCAGAATGTTACAGGAATTCTTGCACAAGAGTGGGTGTTAGGTTTTGTTTAAACTATTGTTCTTGACTTTTTGTTCACTTTTACAATTTAGAGAGAGAGAGAGAGAGAGAGAGAGATTGAGAAACAGATTGTTATTCAACCTCACTGAAAACAGTTAGAGGAAGAGTTTATATAGTTGACTGTGAGAACTATCAACTATCCTAACTACAGCTAACAAACTAACAACTAACTGTAGTAAGTAAAAATACTTGAAGTACAGTATACACTTATACCCCCCCGCTAGCTCATGAGGGGTTGGAAGAATGTCTTTCAACCACTCTGAGCTTGGATCTGTACAAAAGAAAAGTGGCAGGAGATAAAGCTTTGGTCAAAATATCTGCCAGTTGATCACGAGCAGGCACATGCACCACATTGATCTGCTTGGTGAGGACCTTTTCTCTGACAAAGAACAGATCTAACTCCATGTGCTTAGTTCTGGAGTGAAGAACAGGATTATGAGCCAAGGAGACAGTACTGGTATTGTCACAAAGAATGACAGGAGTGGTGTGAGGAACTTAAAGTTCAGAAAGAAGGAATTGAATTCAAGTGACGTCAGCTGCTATGAGAGCCATGCTCCTATATTCTGCCTCTGTACTAGAACGGGGAACCACTGACTGTTTCTTGGACCACCAAGAGATCAAATTAGGTCCAAGAAAAATAGCAGCTCCAGATGTAGACCTCCTGTCATCAGGATCAGATGCCCAATCTGCATCGCAATAAGCATGAAGAGGAAAGGATTGCTGCAGGGAATCAGCCTGGAAATGTAACCCTAAAAAAACTGTACCCTTGAGGTACATCAGAGTTCTCTTCACAACCAGCCATTGTTGGTCAGAGGGCTTAGCCATAAACTGACAAACTTTATTTACAGAAAAACTAATCTCTGGTCGAGTGATGGTAGCATACTGCAAGGCACCAACAATAAATCTGTAAAGAGTTGGATCAGAAAAATCCTCAGAACCAAACTTTGTGAGTTTACATCCTCCAACCATAGGAGAAGATATAGGATTAGACTCATCCGTGTTGGTCTTGGTCAAGAGATCACGATATACTTGGACTGAGTTAGAATAAGAGAACCATCTTGCTGCCTCTGAACTTCTATTCCCAAGAAATAGTCCAATTCACCAAGATCCTTTAGAGAGAAAATAGAATTCATGTGAGAAACCAGAGAATGAATTAACTTGCAGTTATTTCCAGTGATGATAATATCATCCACATATACTAAAATGTATACAACTGAGGTGGAATCAGAAAACAAAAAGGGATGGATCACATCCAAAACTGAGAAGAATGGCTTTTCAGCATGTCAAACCAGGCCCTGGGAGCTTGCTTCAGGAACATAAATCGCCTTGTGAAGTCTGCAAACTTGTTGCTTGTTGGAAGACACAAAACTAGGGGGTTGAGTCATGTAAACCTCTCCTCAAGAACACTGTTGAGGAAGGCATTATTGACATCCAGCTGCTGAAAAGGCCAGTTTTGTGAGACATCAAGAGAGAGAATGAGTCTGATTGTGACAGGTTTGATTACAGGGGAAAAGGTCTCCTTATAATCAAACCCCAATTGCTGATGGAAGCCTTTGGCAACAAGCCTGGCTTTGTACTTATTAACAGATCCATCTGGATTTTCCTTCCTTGACCCGAAAAACCCATTTGCACCCAATTGCTGTTCTGGAAGCAGGAAGATCAACCAAGGTCCAAGTGCCATTTCTCATGAGTGCATCATACTCAGATTGCATAGCTGAGAGCCAAGAAGGATCAGTTAATGCAGCTTTGGTTGACTTAGGTTCAAGGTGAGCCAACAGGAGAGTAGGATTAATTCTTGGTTTAGTGATACCAGATTTGCCTCAAGTACACATAGGATGTGTATTATCAGGTGTGATAGTAGGCTGTGAGGTTGTTTGTGTGGGAATAGAGGGAGGATTTTGCTGAGCAGGTAAGGCTGTGTTGGTAACAGGTAAAGGCTGGGTATGGGAAATATGTGGTGAAGGAGGTTGCTGGTCACTGGAAGAAGAGGAATTCTCAGGGGCAGCAAATGGATGATGTATTGGTGGGGTGAACAGATACTGCAGAAGGTAAAACAGTGAGGGTAGATGCAATATCAGGGACTTCAGAGGTTAACAAAGCTGGTTCAGGGAGAAGAGAAGGATACGGAAAAGCTCTTTCATTAAAGGTAACATCTTTAGAGATGTATAACCTGCCATCAGCAGCAAGGCACTTGTAACCTTTGTGTGAAGGAGAATAGCCCAAGAATACACATTCTTTAGATCTGAACTATAACTTATGTTTGTTATAAGGCCTCAGCAAAGGGAAACAGGAGCAGCCAAACACCTTGAGAAAGAAATAATCAGCTTGCTTGTTGAACAATTTCTGATATGAAATCTCATTGGGAATAGCAGAGGAGGGCAATCTGTTTATAAGATACACACTAGAGACAAAGGCATGATCCCAGTAATGAAGAGGCAGTTTTGCTTGAGACAAAAGAGTGAGACCCAACTCCACAGCATGTCTGTGTTTTCGTTCCACTAACCCATTTTGGTGATGGGTATGAGGACATATCAGTCTGCTGAATACCATGATCAGTTTAAGAACTTATAGAGACCATCACTCCGCACAAGCCCTTTTAGAAGAACATGTTTAGAATCCTGTGATTTAACAAGACAGAAAATGAGTGAAACTCAAAGAAGACATTATTATCTTTACAAAACTGACTGACACTAATGAGATTCTTAGTAATGGAAGGAACAAACAATAGATTACTAAGGACAAGAGAGAATTTGGGATTAAGAGAAGAAGAAAAAGAGGAAACACCTGAAGAATTAATGTTGAGACCTTGACCATGGCCAATAGTGATCTGATCAGGGCCCTCAAAAGGTGTCACTTGCTGTATATTCTGCGACATATTTGTCACATAGTGAGAAGCACCAAAATCAGGGTACCAACTCTGCCCTTGAGTTGGAGTGTGAGAGGAACTAGCTAGATAAACTTGAGGATGTTTAGAAGCTGGTTGAGTGATCTGAGGTGGTCGAATGTACACATATTGAGGCTGTACAGTAGCTTGGGAATAAGCAGGTTGCACAACAACAGGAGAAGTATGTGTAGAAGCAGGAGCAAGATAGGCTGGTGGTGGAAGGGTAGGAACGTAATTTTCCTCCAATCTATGATAACAATACGAAACTCTATGTCCAAACTTATAGCAAATCTGACATTGCACATCAGCAAGCGACCACCACGATTAGGATTCTGGCCACCATGATTATTCCGGCCAAAACCCCGACCATCGTGACCATTGACAAAACGGTTTCCAGCGTAATCATTGGATGAGTTATCCTCCGACGCGGACTGAGTGGTCAGATTGACTTGACCCTGAGAATTAGGGTTCACAGATTGCACAGAATTGGAAACAACATCACCTTCATGGGACAAACTTCTAGAACAGACTTGAGAAAGAGTAACGAAGCCTAAGCAAAATGTAAAGCACGTTAGCAAGAACAATCAATACGCACCTCTCGTGCAAGCAACAGAGTTTCAACTTCATCAACAGAGAATGGATCGAATCTGTTGGTGATGAGCAAAATCGACGATTCATATTCATCAGGGAGTCCATCAAGAATCAGATTAAGATGCTCAGAATTGGATACTGGTTCACCAATGGAAGTGGGCACATTGACTAGAGTTTGCACATGGAGAAGATAATTAGAAATGGAATGATTATCAAGAGAGAGATTCCGAAGCTCATCGTGAACTTGATGAATCTTTGTGTGAGTGACACTGAAAATGTGATTGGATGCAATCCCATAGCTGCCACATATGAAGCACCGATACCGACACGACGTTTTTGATACGGGACGTTGATACGTTCCTTCAAAAATACTAATATTTCGATACGTTCTCGATATGTCTTAGTATTAAATAATAATAAAAAATAGCCAGAGAAATACATTAAGCAATAAAGGGGGTGTAGGAAGAAAATCAGGCTCAAAAGAAAAACCTAATCCCTATACATAATTACATATCTAAGCATATTTTCTTCGTTCTTCCCCAACAGTTGCCGTTGCGCCGTGCTTGCTGCGCCCCAACAGTTCCCCTTCTTATCTTTCCAATACAGGTTTGTTCACAGTGCTCCCTCTTCCTCTTCCTTCGCGTTATAGGTGAGGTCGGCGCGGTGAGCAGTTTGGTGAACGGCGGCAAACGATGATGCAGGAGGAGCAGCGACGGCCGACAGCGAATCAACGGTGAAGGAGGAAAACCAATACGTTGAAATGGAGTATCTCAACGTATCCGTATCGGATGTGTGTCCGATATGTTGAAATTTTTTTTTTCGGCGTATCTGTGCTTCATAGGCTGCCACGATAATCGACAGCCAACAATGCGAGGAATAATTTTGCCAAAAATGTTGGATTGCAACCACACAAGAAGAAATGGATCCTGTTTGTACCAAACACGATACTCACTGGTGACTTTATCTGAATTGTGATCTTCGACCAAAGCATATTTAGGAGGAATTTGAGGATTAATGATGTAGCCTTCAAGATGATGACTGTGAATAAGAGGTTCCACCTATTGAATCCAAAGAAGATAGTTTTTTGCGTGCAACGTTTGAGAAATTAATTGCGTGAATATTTTGGAAGAGCTCACCGATGACAATGGCGGCAATAGGGAGGAAGGAGGAGTTGATGCGGAAGCCATGACAAAAAAAAGCTTGGTTTCAACCTAGGCTCTACATACCATTTTACAATTCAGAGAAAATGAGTGAGATAGAGAGAAGAGAGAGATTGAGAAACAAATTGTTATTCATCATCAATGAAAACAATTACAGGAACAGTTTATATAGTTGACAATGAGAATTGTCAACTATCGTAATATGGCATAATAGGAACATGTTGGTTTTCTCCAATGAAGAATTTGATGGTCAGAAAGTGTTGGAGGAGGCGGTTTTCTTTTGTTGGTTGTGGCTGAAAAACATGGAAAAGGATTTTGAAATACCATTTCATGTATGGACCAGCAATATTAAAGCTGGGCTTTTGTGTAGCAAGGGATAAGGTTCATTTGTGGGTGGGATCTAACATGCTTTACATCACAGGATATGGCACTCTAATATATACTGCATACAATATATATTAGACTCCCAAACTGGATTAGTGATGGTAATAGTGTGATAGAATGTACAGAAAATAGTACCTCTGGTACTGTTAATAGTTATTATTCATTATTAATACTATATATACATATTTTAGTTGTGTTAGAGTAGTACAGTGTATACAATAAAATAGTCCCACATCTTGTATATGATAGATTAGTTTCTGTACTTGTTAATATAAATATATTCCCTGTGTGCTCATATTAGACAAACAATTATTCAATCTCAAGTTGGTACCAGAGCTCTTTAGTCTTAGAACTTTCACTTTTGCTAAACCCCTAACCCACTGCTTAGGTCTCCTTGCCGTGTGTTTGTTTGGCTTGTTTATGCCACCATCATTGGATCGGATACACAATTCACGTCACCAGAATCACTGTTCACGACATTGAAGACACTGTTCATGTTGCCGGAAGCACTGTTCATGCTACGGTAAACATTGTTCACGACACCTCTGTTCTTGTCTGGTTCTTTGGATAGGTGCATGGACGACATCTCACAGTTCAATCTACTGATGTTCCTAAGGAAGAAAAATCTGATTGGGAAAAGGTTGACAATCAACTTCTAAGCATTCTTTGGGAGTCTATTGATCCAATCATTCTGGACATTTTCTATTCTTTTCAGACATGCTATGAAGTGTGGGAGGAAGCTAAACACCTCTACACTAATGACATTCAATAACTCTATTCTATCATTTCTCAATTCATGGATCTGCGCAAATCATCTGACATTCAAATTGAGACATATGTTGGCAAAAGTCGATCTTTGATGCAGGCATACGTGGATATGTTGCCTTACCCTACTGATGCTTCTGCATATAGGAAACAGGTGGAGCACCTCTTTATGGTTGCCACCCTTTTTGGTCTCCCTGAGGAGTATGATAATGTCCGTGACACTATCTTGACTAGTGGGGATCCTAATTTATCATTTACTTATGAGCTTCTTTTGAATCTCAATAAGAAATGCATACTCCCACTTCATCTTTTGTTGTTGATTCCACTGCTCTTGTTTCTCTTAATGACTCGCGGGAATAATGGACGTGGTCGCGGCCGTGGCCGGGGCCAGGGCGGATGTGGTCAGAGACCTTGTTGTAATCATGGTCAGCAACTTGGTCATTATGAGGAGCGTTGTTGCATGAAGTATCCTCTCATGCTACAAATGTAGCTCAGTCAAATACTGCTTCATCTTGTTCAGTCTCTCTCTCTCTCTCTCTCTCTCATGCAGACTATGCTGCACTCCAAACTCTTGTCAGAAAGGCTTCTCCTCAGCCTTAGCCTTCTGCTTTGGATACTGGTAATCCTATTGCTTGTGTTTCTCATTCTACATCAGTTGGTCCTTGGATAATTGACTTAGGTGCTACCGATCACTTCTGTGGTAATAAGGAATTCTTTACATCTCTTATTCTGATTATTTACCTTCCTTTACCCTTGCTGATTGCACTAAAGCCTCTGTTCGTGGGATTGGACAAGCTCGTCCGACCTTTTCTTCGACCTTGACATCTGTCTATTACATTCTTGACATCCCTTATAACTTAATTTCTGTTAGTAAATTGATCCACTCCCTTACTTGCATCATTACCTTTTCTAAGCATTTTCTTTCTGTGCAGGATACGAGTACAGGGAAGACGATTGGAGTGGGCCGTAAGTTACAGGGTCTTTACTATTTGCTTGTGCCTCGTCCTTCAGTGGCATGCTCTCTCATAGAATCTCCACAACTTATCTATAGTCGTCTCGGTCATCCAAGTCTTTCCAAATTGAAGATGATGGTTCCTTTTTTATCCGGTCTTCGGTCTTTAGATTGCCAGTTGAGTCAATAAACGAGCTGATGCTCCCATTTCTCTTATTCATTTAGATATTTAGGGTCCAAGTTGTACTTTGTCTGTTTTAGGTTTTCGGTATTTTGTTAATTTTATTGATGATTATTCCCGGTGTACTTGGATTTATTTAATGAAAAATCGTTTTGAGTTATTCTCCATTTATAAAAAGTTTTCTGCTGAGGTTCATACTCAATTTGGTTCCTCTATTTGTATTTTATGTAGTGATAATGCTAAGGAATATATTTCTCTTGACTTTTCCATCTTGGCCTCACAAGGTACTTTACATCAGGCTACTTGTCCTCACACTCCACAACAAAATGGGGTGGTTGAACATAAAAACAAACATCTCATTGAAACTGCTCGGACTCTTATTCACATGCATGTTCCTCTTTACTTCTGGGCAGATGTTGTACTCATCTCTTATTTTGTCATCAACCGCATGCCTTCCTTTGTGCTTAACAATGACATTCCCCATAACCTGTTGTTTCCCGATGCTTCTTTTTATCCTCTATTCCCACATGTGTTTGGTTGTACTTGTTTTGTTCATGATCTCACTCTTAGTAAGGACAAGTTAACATCCAAAGCCTTTAGATGTATTTTTCTTGGTTATTCTCGTCTTTAAAAGGGTTATTGTTGTTATTCTCTTGATCTTAAGCATTATATTGTTTCTGTTGATGCCACTTTTCTTGATCAACAACCCTTTCATTCTATCCAATCTCAATTGTCTCAGGTTGAACAGGTTTTTTTTTAATCAGCAAAGAGGTTGATCAAGTTCTTCCTCTTCCTTTTCTTGATTTGTCTTTACCAATTGTAGGTGACACTATCCTCGAGGGGCGACCACTTGTATATGATAGTGTTGGAATATAAGCAATGAACACTCTTTTTCATTCATCAGATTGAAACCCAAAGGGTTCATTATGTACAACTAAATCTAATATTCTAGAATATTCCACAACTTATTCTAATACTCTAGAATATTCCACAACTAATTCTAATACTCTAGAATATTTCACAACTAATTATAATACTCTAGAATATTCCACATCTAATTCCAATACTCTAGAATATTCCACAACTAATTCTAATATTCTAGAATATTCCACACTCCCCCTCAAGTTGGGAGATAAAT
>PYAF01004496.1:148264-179362 GCA_007407185.1 Glycine tomentella
CCAAAGGGTTCATTATATACAACTAATTCTAATATTCTAGAATATTCCACAACTTATTCTAATACTCTAGAATATTCCACAACTAATTCTAATACTCTAGAATATTTCACAACTAATTATAATACTCTAGAATATTCCACATCTAATTCCAATACTCTAGAATATTCCACAACTAATTCTAATATTCTAGAATATTCCATAGATAGATTAGTTTCTGTACTTGTTAATATAAATATATTCCCTGTGTGCTCATATTAGACACACAATTATTCAATCTCAAGTAGCAGATAAAACAAAACTATCCTAGCTGACAACTAACTACAGCTAACAAACTAACACCACCTAACTGTAGTAAGTAAAAATACTTGAGGTACAGTATACACTTATATTCACTAATTGTTGACATAGGAAGTGAGCTTGGGTTACTGATTGCTAGAAAACTGTTGCTGTGGCTTTAATAGTTTTAAATCATTTTATGAATTGTGGTTGAGATTTCCAGGCAGTAGAGATTTTTCCTCATTGCCATTATTTCATCACCAAGTTTTTCCTTGTCTTCTACCTCTTATGTTTTGATGAATCATAAATTCAGTGTTCCTCCTCTCTGTAATGTTATCATTGTATGTTTGTTATTGACTCATGAGAGAACGCTGACACTGAACTATGCTGTTCCACCAGAGTGTTTTTCAGAACTATTTGTGCTTCTATTCTCTGAAAATGTTGACAAATTCATGGAATATGTTGTTTACATGATACAGGGGTCATGATGATAAGAAGGAATATCTTGTGAAGTGGAAAGAGCTTCCATATGATGAATGCTATTGGGAGTCAAGTCAGATATCTCTGCATTTCAAACAGAAATAGAAAGATTTAACACATTTCAGTCTAGATCAAGGAAACTTTTGTCTAGTAAGAAAAAGCGTAGTGTTGAGGATGATGCTGAACTGAATAAGCAGCAGAAAGAGTTTCAACAGTATGAACATAGCCTTCAATTTCTTTCAGGGGGTATGTATTTTAACCTTATTAATTCTTCCAAGAATAGTATGCTTTAATTTTTTAATCAGATTCGAATAATCTTGATCACCTGATTTCATCTTGTATAAGAAGGTGCACTGCATTCATATCAACTTGAAGGATTGAACTTCTTGAGATTCTCATGGTCCAAGCAAACTAATGTTATACTTGCTGATGAAATGGGACTCGGTACTTAGTCTCTGTTTCTCTTTCTTATAATCTATCTATTTATTCCCACCTCTAATATTTGCCTCCCATCCCTTTAGTTTGGAGTTTCAAGCAGTAGTTTCACCTTATTGGCTGAGTTTTTCTCCTTCAGGCAAAACCATACAGAGTATTGCTTTCTTAGCATCCCTTTTTGAAGAGAATGTTTCTCCACATCTGGTGGTTGCTCCACTTTCAACATTACAAAACTGGGAACGTGAATTTGCAACTTGGGCACCCCAAATGAATGTTGTATGTATATATGATTCCTTAGTTGCATTTCCATTTGTATATTTACTCTTCTACTGATGTTGTTTTTTGTAGGTTATGTATTTTGGATCTGCCAAAGCTCGTGCTTTTATTAGAGAGTATGAGTTTTACTTTCCAAAGAATCAAAAGAGGATCAAGAAAAAAAAATCTAGACAGATAGTTAACAAAAGCAAACAAGAAAGGATAAAGTTTGATGTCCTTTTGACATCATATGAGATTATAAATTCTGATACATCATCATTGAAACATATAAAGTGGGAGTGCATGGTAAACTTCTACTCATCATTCAAGTAGTAGTTCTAGAACCATAAAAATTAATTCGTCGCATGCCTCTATTGCTTACTACCTAATTTCATTCTCATTTTTTCTTTTGTGTGTAATGTGGACAACTGGACATCTATATCTATGTGCAGATAGTTGATGAAGGTCATCGTCTCAAAAACAAGGACTCTAAATTATTTTCTTCGTTGAAGCAATATTCTAGCAAACATCGTGTGCTTTTAACAGGAACTCCACTTCAGGTTTATTTAAAATTATGCCATTGTTCAATATATGATTTACTGCCTGATGAGGTCTTAAAACCGTAAAAATAACATCCCTAAGAATTTGATTTTTGACCAAGCCTACTAATGGCATTGTGTAATCCATATGATTGACCTCACCTAGTGGGATAAGATTATTGTTGTTAAGTATATGAAGAGGTAGATCTAGCAAGAGTGGGACTTTTCATCATAAGATGCACATTGAGATTCACATAAATATACTATTGAAGTTAATTTAAAATTCAATTCCGTCAAATAAAGCTTCATGAGAACGTTGGGAGATTGATGAGAACCACATTACAAAAGCTAGCCATTTGTAGTTGGAGAGCACAATGCCTTATAAGCCCCACAAATCCCATGCAGTCTAGTTGTAGACTAGCCCTTTGATTAGTCTCTATTGGACATTGCAATGTTGGCATAACCGCCTGGGCCACTCATTTACTGCTGAGAGGCAAAGCGAAAAGCTTTGATACAAATTGATAAGAACCTTGGGAGAATCACACCTTAAAAGGTAGCTGTTGTAGTTGGAGAGTCTAATTCCTTGTAAACTTTACACTAGATTTCCCATAGTTCCAATTGATTTCACTGGAGGCAGCTTTTCCTGATATAAAACAGGAGAGTGAACCTGGGGCCAATCAAGCTCAATTGTAAATAAAGTAAATTTCAAGTTATTTAGAGGTTGTTACTTTATTAGAGGCAATTTATGAGAGCCTTATTTATAAGGGGGCATAGGGGGAGTCAGGGGAATTCACATTCTTGTGTTCATCTTGTTCAGTCTGTTCTGACACCAGCTAAAGTCTTGAACCCTTGTTTCTTCTTAAATAAAAATACTCTTTTCTCTCATTTCTCTTACCAGAGTAACACACAAAAACATAATTACATAACTTTACATTTTGAATCATGTATGATGACTAGATATTTGTGGTTTTGTACACTAGGTTCTGTTCCCATAATGGTGTAATGGAATGTTCTTTTCCGTTTTCATCTTTTACATGTTGTTCTTCATGTAGAGCTTTTGATTTCTGTTCTAGTTCTGGATCAGCAACTCTTATCTAAAGTGGGTGGCTAGATTTTTCTAATTTTGTATTAAAAGTTTCTTATGGTGACTTGTCTAGCAGATTATTGATTTAGATATCCTGCTTACTTGTATTGATTTTATTTATTGGAAGTTGAAACCTACTTGACAATTTGTTTGATGTATTTCAGAACAATCTGGATGAACTTTTTATGCTTATGCACTTCCTTGATGCTGGAAAGGTTGGTATGAGGACTTGTATTTTAAGAGAACATATGATTGTTAAGTTATATAATATACTCATGAAGGTCAAGATTTTTTTTTTTTATAATAAGCCAAATAAATAAATATTATTAAAAGACATGAAGGTCAAGAGTATACTATCTTATGAATTTTGTTTGTTTTCTGGTAGTTTGGTAGTTTAGAGGAGTTCCAGGAAGAGTTTAAGGATATCAATCGAGAGGAGCAGATTTTGAGACTACATAAAATGTTGGCACCACATCTCTTGCGAAGTATACTTCTATCTTATTCTTGAATAAGTTACTCATATCACCTGATTGGAATGTCAGAATTGCTGCCTATGCTCAACATTTGTTATATAGCATTGACTCTATTAATTGAGCTTTTTTCCTATGTTAATGTTGTGTTCCTTACATGGATGATGGTGAACATGTTTTTTCGGTTAATGGTGATTATCAGATTTTGTAATGGTTGCAATTTGTCTAATTTATCAGGTATTTAAGTATAAATGAGAAAGAAAAGAAGTCTTTTTGTTTATCATATCTATGACCTTTTTAGGTTTACTTTGAGAGAATGTCAATGCTAATAAAGTGTCTGGTTGTTTGTTCAGGAATTGGATGATATTGTAAATTATTTGTTATCCTATATGAGACCTTTTTCTCTTTATTACTATTTACTTGTGTATTTTAGTTTTTCTGTGAGCTGTTATTTGGTGTAAGGCAGTTACAACTATCTCAATAACAGTTGTAACTGTCACAACTAACACTAGGATTAGATGTACCTTCTGCACTATAAATAGATGATGTACACAGAAGCTCATTACCTTTTGTACATCTTACTGATTCAATAACAGAAAGATCTATTCACCTTTCTCTCTATTTTTCTATTCCCAACATCCTTTCTCAGTCTATGACTCTCTGATAACCTTGTTCTTGTAGAAATTTTGGTTTCTGATCACTTGTGTAAGAAGCAGTAGATCATAGCACTAGTTGTAGATCTCATTGTACATATAGACCAATATATCAACTAGTTATAGAATGATTAGCTAGAAGTTGTTGGAATTGGAATTTTCTATGTTTAAACTGGCACAAGAAGTTTGTTTAAGATCTTGACTTTTATTGAAAGAAATTGATGTTGAACTACAGAAAGGATACTAATATTGTTTGGCTTCCTTTTTCCAAATGAAATCCAGGAAAAATTTATTTGGTTGATGTAATTTTGGCACTCTAGAAGGTTGTTTTTGAGAGGCTTCATTATTCTACAGTTACGATGATATATTTACTAGTCTGTAATTTGTTTATACTTGAGATGGGAGAATTGTATCATATACAATCATACAGGGAGTGTATTTATATTAAACTGTAAAGAAATCGTTATGCAATATACATGATGTGAAACTTATTCTATTATATATACTATAGTATTCTAACACTCCCCCTCAAGCTGGTGCGTATATATTGTAAGCACACAGCTTGTTACATATATATATTCAACCCAAGGACCCCTAAGAGCTTTGCTGAAGATATCTGCGAGTTGATCGTTGGAGTTGACAAATGCTGTTTGAATTTTCCCTGACTGAATCTTTTCTCGAATGAAGTGACAATCGATTTCTATATGTTTAGTCCTCTCATGAAAAACAGGATTAGAGGATATATGTAGAGCGGCTTGATTGTCACAAATAAAAGTCATGGGCTGTCGCTGTGCACAAAGATGAAGCTCCTTAATCAACTGCTTTAACTAGATGAGCTCACAGGTGGCGACGCCCATTGCATGATAATCAGCCTCTGCACTAGATTGAGCTACAACAGTTTGTTTCTTACTCTTCCAAGAGATTAGGTTCCCACCAAAGAAGACACGATAACCTGAAGTAGAGCGTCTGTATGAGGGTGACCCTGCCCAATCATCATCAGAGTAACCACAAATCTCTGTGTGTCCCTGATCCGAATATAGTAAACCTTTCCCTGGTGCTATTTTGAGATACCGGAGGATACAAATAGCTGCATCCCAATGAGAATCACATGGGGAATCAAGGAACTGACTAGCCACACCAACAACAAACGAGATGTCTGGCCTAGTCACAGTGAGATAATTTAGTTTCCCAACTAACCTTCGATAACGACCAGGATCAGATAACGGCTCCTCCTGTCCAGGCAATAATTTGATATTAGGATCCATGGGTGTATCAACTGGTTTACACCCCAACATACCAGTCTCCTCTAAGATGTCTTAAGGCATATTTCCTTTGATAGATGGAAATGCCCTGTCTAGACTGTGCCACTTCAATACCCAAGAAGTAACGAAGCTTACCAAGATCTTTTGTCTGAAATTGACTAAACAAGTACTGCTTCAACTGGTCAATTCCAGGTTGATCACTACCAGTGATAATGATGTCATCAACATATACCAAAAGATAGATGCACTTATCAGAAGATGTGTGCCTATGAAAGACTGAATGATCCACTTCACTACGAACCAACCCAAAAGCCTGAACAGCGGAACTCAAACGACTAAACCATGCTCGAGGAGACTGCTTATGACCATACAAGGACTTACGAAGCTTACACACCAACCCAAACTCCCCCTGAGCAACAAAGCCAGGCGGTTGCTCCATGTAGATCTCTTCCTGTAAGTCACCATGGAGAAAAACATTCTTAATATCAAGTTGAAGGAGTGGCTAGTGACGAACAACAACAAGGGCAAGAAACAGGCGAACGGATGCCATTTTAGCGACAGGAGAGAAGGTGTCACTATAATCAAGGCCGAAAATCTGAGTAAAACCCTTGGCAACCAAGCGAGCCTTGAGACGGTGAACATAGCCATTAGGACCAACCTTGACAGTAAATACCCAACGACAACCAACCAAAGATTTGTCTGGAGGAGCAGGAACCGGCTCCCATGTACCAGTAGAATGAAGTGCACCCATTTCATCTAGCATAGCTTGGTGCCAACCTGGATGGGCTAGAGCCTCACCTGTAGTCTTGGAATAGAAACAGAAGAAAGACTCGAAACAAAGGTATAATGTGGAAAAGAAATTCGGTCATAACCCAAAAAGGCATAGGATGAGGATTACGGGTAGAACGAATACCTATGCGTGAGGCAATAGGAGTAGTGTCCGAGGCAGGATCCAAAGGAGGCGAGGCAAGTGGCAAAGGCCGTGAGTCAGAAGGGGGTGCAATATCTAAAGCTGGCTGAGGACGACGCTGATAAACTTGTAGGGGACAAGCAGGAGCCGGAGAAGCATGGGCAGGAGAAGGTTCCTCAACCGGATTGCCATCTGCAACTGGAAAAGAAGCATCAAGAAAAGGCAAAGGAAGAATATGAGAAACCTGTGACACGGAAGGAGGAGTACAATAGAAAGGTTGCTGATCCTGAAAAGTAACATTAGCAAACACAATGAAACGGCGATGATCAGGAGAGTAACAACGATAACCCTTCTGAAAACGGGGTAAGCCAAGGAAGACACACTTGAAAGCCTTAGACGTTAATTTATCTCTACCAGGAGTAAGGTCATGAACAAAACAAGTACTCCCAAAAACATGCAAAGGCAGAGGATACAAAGGATTATCAGGGAACAAAAGATTGTAAGGAACTGCATTATTAAGAACGGAAGAGGGCATACGATTGATGTAGAAGCAAGAGGTAATAACCGCATCAGCCCAAAAACGAAGAGGAACATTCATATGCAAAAGAAGAGTACGAGCTGTTTCAATTAAATGATGATTTTTAAGCTCGGCAACTCCATTTTGTTGTGGAGTATGTGAACAGGTAGTCTGGTGTATAGTTCCCTGTTTGGCCAAAAACTCAGAAAAAGTGTGAGACATATTCTTTAGCATTATCACTACGCAAAAACGAATAGGAGTATGAAACTGAGTAAGGATTTCAGCACAAAACTTTTGATAAATGGAAAATAAATCAAAATGATTTTTCATTAAATAAACCCAAGTACAACTGGAAAAATCATCAATAAAGGTAACAAAATACTAAAAATCAAGAACAGACATTGTTCGACTCGGACCCCAAATATCAAAATGGACAAGAGCAAAAGGAGCATCAACTTGTTTATTGACTTGATTTGCAAAGGAGGAGCGAGTGTGCTTCCCCTGCTGACAGGACTGACAATCTAAGGACTGAAGACTGGAAAGAAAAGGAACCATGCGCTGAAGCTTGGAAAGACTCGGATGACCCATCGACTATGGAGTAGCTCTGGTGACTCTGTGGGAGAATAAGCAACAGGAGATCGAGACTCAGCCAGGTAATAGAGACCCCGTGACTCATGTCCCATGCCAATCGTCCTCCCCGTACCCGGATCCTACATAGACACAGACTTTTTAGTGAAAGTAACAAGGTAAGAAAGGGAACAAATTAGTTGGCTATTAGATATCAAATTAAAGGGGATGCCAGGGATAAAATAAACAGAAGTCAAGGTAAAGGAAGGATTGAGGCGTGCTTGGCCAACACCACGAGCCATGGCTTGGTGCCATCAGCTAGAGTAATAAAGGGTAAGTTAGGAGAAACAGTAAGAGAAGAAAAAAGATCTCTATTACCATACAGGTGATAGTGGCCCCAGAGTCAATAATCCAAGGTCCAAGTGAAGATTGTGAAAGACAAGCAACATGATTACCAGAATCCAAGGTTGGGCCAGTAAGAGGAATAGGGGATGAAGGATGCATCTTCCGGAAGAGAGCTTGGAGAGTCTCATAGTCAACAGTAGAAAGAGTAACCTGACCAGAATTCAGCCTGAGCAAGATTAGCGGTGGATGATGGTCGAAGATGAGGATACTTGGTGTAACAACGTTCTTCAAGATGACCAAGATTCTTACAATAGTTACACCGAGGGTGCTGTCCACGACCCCCTTGACCATGGCCACGATCGCGACCACGCTCATTGCCAGAGGAAGAATCAGCAGCACGAGAAACTAAAGCAGCAGAAGTCTGATAGATACCTGTATCAGTAGAAGAAATGATCTTACCCCACGAGTAAGAAGATGCTGGAAGGTCTGGGACAAGCTGGGCTTGTCAATGCTAGTCAGAATATTCTCCCAAACACCATCTAATTCATTAGGAAGAGTGGCAAGAGTAACAACCATAAAGAAACGCTCCACCTGTGATCTATATTCAGCAGGGTCCTTACGATAAGGAAGCATAGTGAGGAAGTCTTGCAACGAAGACTTAATTCTACCAACGCGCATCTCCATATGAGGGAAGGAAGATGTGCGAAGATCAATAATCTGAGAGCCAATATCAAAAGGATGTTGAATGTCATTCGTGTACAGGCTCTTGGCCTATGTCCATACCTCATAACAAGTCCTATAGGCCGTAAAAATGCAACTGAGTGAGGGATCAATAGACTGCCACAAATAAGTGAGAAGTTGAGCATCAATCTTCTTCCATTGGGCCTGCTGAGCAGCAGGAATAGACCCCAAATCTGTGGTGAGATGATCCTCATGTCCATGACTGGTAAACCAAATGACAACGGAGGTTGACCATGAGGTGTAATTCTCAGAACCAGTCAACTTGTAGGTCATGATAAATGGAGCAAGAGTAGAAAGACCACCAATAGAGCCTTTGGGTACCACAGTAGAAGAATCACCCATGGTATCACAAATTTGAAAAAGATACCGTAGCAGAACACCCAGAAACCAAAGGGGAACCAAACAACAAGCAGAAAAGCACGCAAATTGGAAAAAAAAAAAACACGCAAACCGAGGGTGAACAGTAGCCAAAAAGAAGACCCACCACGAATCAAGCTCGAATCTGGACAGAAGGGAAGAGATGAACCTTTCTGTATCGGTTTGGTGGTGATCGGTGGCCGAAGGTGGTCCCACGCATAGGGAAACTAGCGGCACATGTGGGCACGTGCGGATGAGGATGGCGACATGACCTGGACAGAAATGGTCGCCGGACGGAGACGATCCTATCTGGGTGGTTTTCGGCCGAAGACTCGCCAGAAAAAATTTTCTGATGGCTGAGACGGTGGTTCTGGCAGCTGAGACGGTGATCTGGACGGTGGTAGACGATCGGGAACAAGCAGGAAGGATGCATGGCAGTGAAGGACTCACCGGAAGGACCCTCGGCGGATCAGTGCTCGCCGGAAGAATTGTGTCATATACGAACACACAGGGAGTGTATTTATATTAAACTGTACAGAAACCATTATGCAATATACATGATGTGGGACTTATTCTATTATATATACTATAGTATTCTAACATTTATAAAACATAAATATCTAAAATTTGGATTCAAATTTTTTTGTCCATACAGGAATGAAGAAAGATGTCATGAAGGAACTTCCTCCAAAAAAGGAACTTATTTTGTGTGTTGAGTTATGCAGCAAACAGAAAGAATACTACAAGGCAATTTTGACCCGTAATTATCAGATATTAACCCGCCAAGGTGGTGCACAAGTAAGATTCATGTTTTGGTGAACTTCACTCTTTGGTGTTCTATTCTTAACCTTATCTTCATAGGAAAAGGAAATAAACATGTCAATAGTATTGTTCTCATGTATTTGGGATGTTTCTGAATCAGATTTCTCTTATCAATGTTGTTATGGAACTGCGTAAGCTATGTTGTCATCCCTATATGTTACAAGGAGTTCAACCAGGTCTTAAGGATGCAAAAGAATCATACAAGTAAGCTTTTATGCTTCTCTTATGCTATATTATCTGAGTGCCATTATGGCTGTCTATTTGAACTTAGAAAATTGAAACACTGCTTGCTCAGCTTATTTAGTGCTAAATCCTGTTTCTGTTTTTATATGAAATTGAAAATTAAAGATTGTGAACTTTTGTAACTAAAATAAAGCATTTAGTATTCTGATGTTTAAAGTCATTATTGTAATATTAACTTCTTTTGTTGGTTATTATTATGATTGTGTTACTATATTTTTCTTTTTTATTTCTATTTGATAGGCAATTTCTTGAATCGTCTGGGAAGTTGCAGTTGTTGGATAAGATGATGGTGAAGCTTAAAGAGCAAGGACATAGAGTTCTCATATATTCCCAATTTCAGCACATGCTGGATTTGCTTGAAGATTACTGTGTTTACAAGGTAGTCAGTCATATGACAACATGCTATGACTTGACATCAAAGGAGATAATATTTTAGTGACTGTTTGTGAGGGAAAAATAAAATGCACTTGGCCTCAAGAGATTTATATGCATGATGGTTGCAAACCTATTAAATATAGAATGCAATTTACAAGAGAAATATAATTAATCTCATCTACTTCCCAAGTTACAAATTACAATGTATCCAAAGCTACCTAAGTAAATGGAACAACTATTATTATGCAATTTGCTATGGTTTATTCCGAATCTGAAAAAAGTTGAACTTTTGTGTGATATTGAATTTGCTTTGATTTTTTTAAAACATTAGTGTTGGCAGTATGAGAGGATAGATGGCAAGGTTGGAGGAGCTGAAAGACAAGTACGGATAGATCGGTTTAATGCTACAAATTCTTCAAGATTTTGTTTTCTTCTTTCTACTAGAGCTGGGGGATTGGGGATAAACCTAACAACAGCTGACACTGTTATTATATATGACAGGTGAAGTGAAGCTTTACATTTTTCAATTTTCTTTTCTTTCATTTTCTTCTAAAATAACAATAGCCTGATAATCCATATGATGCCCCAAAAGATTAAGCTTTTGTTTTGTGTTATTTATTGTCTAATTTAATTCAATAATTTTTCACTATAATTTTCTGGTCCGACTGTCACTGTAGTGATTGGAATCCTCATGCTGATTTACAAGCTATGGCTAGAGCTCATCGACTTGGACAAACTAACAAGGTTGGGGTTTGTTTTTCATTAATATGTAGTTTATTATTGTTGACTACTTGACTTGAAAGGTCACAGTAGCTCTTGTGTTGCAGGTGATGATTTATAGGCTTATAACGAGGGGAACAATTGAGGAAAGGATGATTCAGATTACAAAGAAGAAAATGGTGTTAGAACACCTGGTTGTAGGGAGCCTAAAGGCTCAAAACATTAACCAGGTAAATATTCCTTTTTTAAAATAATGTCCTATGTTGTCAAAATTGATGACAACAGTTTTCAGTTTCATTGCCAAGGTCACATGTATGTAATTGAGATTAATTACTTGCTATCTTATTGCGTTTTGTGTTTATTTTTTTAAAGCTTAAATATGCTTTCAGTCCCTCAAATTTAGGTAAAAGGAGTTTGGGCAGAGGGATTGAAACGATTTCATATTAAAATGACTATAGATCAATTTTAAATTTGAAGAATAAAAAAGAAAACTTATCTCAAATTTGAGGGGCTAACAAATTTAATCCTTTTTTTTATAAATAAAACATGATGATATTGACTAAGATAGCAGAAAATGGATGGCATCTGTCTTAGGAATATCAGAAGTATCTTCTTTTTTGTCAAATGAATATTCATGTATGCTCATGCGTTGTCATCGTCTCAATATGTTTGAACAGGAAATATCAGTGTTACTAAATACCACATCGGCCATAGTAGATAGTGGTAGCATATTTGAGTCTAAACTGACATCAAAATGCAATTGTGTGGTACCTGTGCCATGGCCTCCCTAATGGTCATGTTTTCAAATTGATATTTTGATATTAAGAGGATGTTTGAGAATTGGTAAGGATGGGAGGGGTTGGTACAAAAAGGAAATTAGTATTTTTGAGATATGCATACCATCTAGTTCATCAATATTTTTTTTATAAAATACCCACTGCAAATGTTAGTTAAACGATTTGAATTCTTAATAATGAATTGAACTATATCCTAATTAGTATTTTTGATGATTTGATTGTTAATGATGGTTAGGAAGAGTTAGATGACATTGTAAGGTATGGCTCAAAGGAGTTGTTTGCTGATGAGAATGATGAAGTGGGCAAATCTCGCCTAATTCATTATGATGATGAAGCAATAGACAGGTAATCAAGAGCTTTTATTCCTGAAGTAACATGATTAAATTTCAGAATTTTATTTCACGTGTTTCTCTTCATAATAGACTGCTGGATCGAGATCAAGTTGGAGATGAAAAGATTGCTGTAGATGATGAAGATGAAGATGGATTTTTGAAGGCCTTTAAGGTTGATTCTATCATATAATCTTGCACATGCATTTTTGTGCTCCCAATCTTTATTCTATCTTAATTGCTTCACTTTGGTTGGTGGTGCTTTGAGGTGTAATTGATTTCTGCTCCATTATTTATTATTTTAAGGTAATAATATAAGAAACGAATATAGACATATGAAGACACACATGGATACACTTAACTCATCCAAAACAAATTCGTAGTGGCCTATGCCTGCATAAGAAGTTTTAATGATCACTTTGATACCAATGTACTTTCACCTACAAAATGCTTATTTTCGATTAATTTGTTCTATTATGAGAACACTGCATGAACCACTGGTCATAATTGTTTAACATTATAATACATGAGTGTATCAGTGCTTGCCATTTGTATTTGCTGCTGTCCATGCATAGAAGTACCAGTAAATTCTTTGCTTTCTGCATCCTCATCCTGAAGTAGATGCATTAATCTGTTTATATATCTTTTATCCTTCCTTTGTTTAAAAATGCATTCTTTTAAATCACATGAAACCTCATTTTTCTGCATTATTGAGCACTTAAGCTTCCCTGTCTCACCATGACATATATTTGGTGGTCTATGCTTATTTTATGAATGCTCTAGCCATATTCTAAAATCCATTGGTTCATCATCTTAAATTTTTCAAAGGTTAACTAAGCAAGATGATATGTTTTCAATCTCCGTGTGTCTTATTGCCTTGCTGTGGCCATGATTTTTCAAAAGTACTAGTACATGCATTTCTTCATTGGCTATTTCTTTTTGTTGTTTTATTGAAGACCTTACTCTAGGATTCTTGTTTCAGATATTTTGTTCTCTTTTCTTTTACAAGTTCTCCCCTTCAGTTTTTTTTTAATGCTTTCATTGCAACGTGTTCTTTTTTTGCATAACTGCTGAATCAGGGCACATCTGAATTTCTTGTTGGAAATAAAATATGCTTTTTTGTAATGTTGGCCTTCACTAAGTGATAATTTCTTTTCTTCCTTTCATTATGTTTGTGAAATGAAAATTTTCTTGGCCTTGAACTATGTGTATTAGAATATGTAATTATACAACTGTGCAAACAGTTTGTAATAGGATTATAAGGGCTGTTAGCTTTTGCTAACAGCACCTCTAAGTGTAAAGCTGTAATTGTAAGGGCTGTTAGCTGTTGCTAACAGCACCTCTCTGTATCAGGTAGTTAGCCTTTGCTAACTGTACCCCTCTCTGTACAGCTGTCAGTTTCTGTTGTTAGTTAGTTGTTGGTTTCTGTTATAATTAGTTTTCTGTTATAGTTAGTTCAAGAGGTTTATGAATACCCTCTTTGTAACAAACTTCAACTAACTTTTCATTGCTGAAAATAATATTCAAGATTTCTCCCAGTTCTCTCTTTTCTTCTTCTCACGTCATCTGAAATGGTATCTAGAGCCAATTTTTTGCACTGATCGTGCATTGGTTTCTTCAATCTTCCGTTCAGTTCATTCAGTTCTGCCTGTGATTTTGAGATTTGTTCTCGCGTTCTGTCTCAATCTGTTTGTTCGTTCAATTGCTTCTCACGATATGGTTTTGTGTTTGGTTCGCATCCTGAATCGCGATTTGGTTCGTGTTTTGATCGCGACTGGTTTCTGTTCGATTTCGCGAAGTTCTATCATCATCATCGACTGGGTTCATATTATCAACTCGTTCGTCCGTGGCTTCCGCTTCCCCTCCGTCAAGTTTAGTCTTGCGCTCGTTTCCTAACTCCATTGCTGAAAAGCTTGATGATTCCAATTATCTTCACTGGCATCAAAACGTAGAACCAGTGCTCAAAGCGCATAAACTTCAGCGTTTCATTGTCAATTCTATTGTTCCTCCTCGTTATCTCACAGAGGATGACCGCACTGCTAATAGAGTAAATCCCGAGTACGAGGTTTCGGAAGTTCAAGATCAAACACTTCTTGTTTGGCTCCAGTCTGTTGGTACCGAGCAATCACACAATAATCGAAGGTGGAGCAGCTGGATGTGAAGACGGCATTCCTTCACGGGGATTTGGAGGAGGTTATTTACATGAAGCAGCCAAAGAGGTTCATAGTAAGAGCATTCAACATTAATTTGAAGCAGCCAAAGGGGTTCATCAGTTATGACTAGTAAAGTGACATAAGTTTTTGTTGGAGGAGCATTCAACCTCTATTACTTTCCGTTTCTCCTTTATCTATCAACATTAATTTTGCTTTTATAACAACAATTGCTCAGACTCTTTGTTCCCATTCTTTCAGATTCTTTGCTTTTCATTGACTAAATGTATTATTATATGTTCTAGGTGGCAAATTTTGAATATGTTGAGGATGTTGAGCCAGCAGATGAGGTGGCACAAACTAGAGCAAAGGAGAACCAATCCTTTGTGACTAGTTCAAAAAGAACAAATTACTGGGAAGAGTTGTTGAAAAATGGATATGAAGAGAATAAAGTTGAAGAGTTAAATGCCTTGGGCAAAGGCAAGCGAAACAGAAATAAATGGCTGGTATGTCAATCTGGTGTTTATGCTGCTTACAAGTATTAATTTGCGAGGAAAATTGTTTATTTTTCTTGTCTTTGATGATTTAATGTGTGATTACATTTAACTGTTCTAATACATATTCCATTCCTATTCAAATGCCGGTTTCCATCTTATTATGGTCTTAATGGAACTCGTTCCTTTTTATTTTCCTGTGCTAATTATTTATCTAAATAGAGATCGACATATAGAATTTTGATACAGTGGAATTTTGGGGGTACATATCTTATTTCCTTTTCAAATGTGTGTAGTTTTTTTCATCCTTCTTTTATTTGTGTTTAAGGTTGTGTCTATCTGCGATTCCCTGACTTTCTGATTTCTTTAAAGGGGGACGGTTTTAGTGGTTTGGAAGATGTAAGCTCTGATGGTGAAGATGACAATTACAAAGAGGAAACTGAAACTACTACCACTAGAAGGCCTCACAAAAAGAAAGCTCATGGTACATATTATCATGATCGACTTCAATTATCTGTCCTTGACTGTGATGTTAATATTCCTTCACTCATTTGAAGCAGATAGCATGGGGCCACTTCCTTTAATGGAAGGTGAAGGAAGATCTCTGAAAGTACTTGGTTTTAATCAAAATCAAAGGGCTGCATTTGTTCAAATTTTGATGAGGTTTATACTGATTGTTAGTTTATTGTTATGTCTAGTCTCTTTTTTTAACCTTATGTCTAGTACCTGATTGTTGGTTTATTTCATTTGGTGAATCAATTACAGGTTTGGGGTTGGTGATTTTGATTGGAAAGAGTTTACTTCCCGCATGAAACAGAAGAGTTATGAAGAAATCGTGGAGTATTAATCTGACATTTTCCATTTATTTGTTGCGTATAATTTTTTAATGTAACGCTATGCTTTTTTAATGCTATAGACCTTGAAGTTATTTATTTATTTTCTGAGGGGGGATTAGATGACAATTTAGCTCATATGTATTGTTGACAGAATACATAAATAGTCAGATAATGATAAGAATATGTTTGTGGATTTTAATTAGATTGATATTGTGTATACTTGAGCAACTTTAATATGGTGCAAAATATGCAGTCAGGAAATATGATATTATTTGTTACTAATTGCTTGTCTCTACATAGTACACATGGGTGAACTGCATGATTTTTTTATATTCAAAGCTAATTTATTCTCGTGCAATTCTTACAACTGTTTGCTTTCTTTTGTAATTATTTTCATTAAAAACAAGTTGTCTAAATAGCATTCATCGATAAAAATTAAGAGAAAGGAATATTATGAATCCAAGTACAATCAATCAAATTTGTGGTCTTCCAGATTAGTATTTGATTTCTCTTTTTAAATTTGAAAAATACTCAATATGCTATTTGACTGACAATTTACAACACGTATGTGCATAATTTTGTGTCCATATGCTTTAGTTTTTCTTGGATATGAGTACATCAATATAAGAAACACAACTGTATCATAAAGAATATAAATGAGAGAGTTTGAGAGAGAGAGAAGCTTGAGAATCAAAAGAAGAGAAATGTATTTGCCACTGAAAAAGGTGTTACAAAGATGTATTTGTAGAATAGTTACTACAAGTGTTTGTAACTGTTTCTGTTAGGAACTAACTTGTAACTAACATCAATTATCTAAGAGTGCAGTTGAAGACTGCAACTCTTCTATTCATTCTCTAAGAATCAATGACAAGAATTCAGGTGATGGATCTATATTTGATTGAAAAAATTATTTGTAATACGTAGTAAACTTGGTTTATACAAGAGTTGAAATGGGCAACTAGAATCTATTTATTGTGCTATCATTTTACAGTACAGTATGATGTAAGATTTTAAGACATTATTTGATATTCTTATTACCTGTCTCGTGATTTATATTATGCCTAAACATTCTGCGATTGAACGTGATATATATATTCATTTTGAATAGGTATGGAAAACTTTTCTTGTCTCATATTGCAGAAGATATAACTGATTCCCCTACATTCACAGGTAATAGATTCTTATTTCTCTATTATTGTGACAGTTTCTTTTGTTATTTTTCCCTAATTTTTTCATGAGAAACCAATGGGGATGCATCAAGTCAGAGGGTGTGTTTTTATGTGAGTGAGAGGAATAAATATTGATCATTAGATCTTATCATCAATGATTAAGATTAAAGCACATAAGTCATAGTATTTTTTAAATAGTCACATGACTTTTAATAAAAATTAATCTTAATCATCCTTGTATGTTGTATGGCTGAAATTTGCTACTTTCAATGTTATAAAGGCCTAAAGCCTAAAGGGCTTGGGCTTCTTATCCAGCCCAATTCACAGCATAACAAAAATTACAATAACTGAAAAGTGATACAAAGTAATTTATAACTCTAATACTGCTTATAATGTGTCTTTAGATGGTGTTCCAAAAGAAGGACTTCGAATAAAAGATGTACTTGTAAGGATTGCAGTTCTGCTCTTGATAAGGGACAAAGTAAGTTCTTCAAATAAAATATTGGATTTTAAAATTTTAACTGCTTGTGTTTAGTATATTATTATTTTGGCATTATTCATTCTCTCTCACTGGCCCCCTTAGACCATATAAAAGAATTTATGAAAAATTACAATTCTTGTTTTGGCAGTTCAGGAACAGTTAACTACTTAAAAATGTCAACATTGTTAGGAGAAGAGTGGATAATGAGTAGCTACTGAATGACTTTGGGCCTGTGTTGATTACTATGAAAATCAATTTCGTACACTTACAGACTAACCATGTGAAATAATTGGCTGAGATTAATATGGGTGCACATCCTAATCCTGTTCAACAGTTCTGAAACAATTCACCAACATTTAGAAAAAACATTTAATAGCTCAATTAACCATTTGTGTGTCTAATTGTTCCTTTCTTGTAATGTTCCCAGTAAGTTTACATGCCAAAGATATATTTCATGAGAATCTGTTTTTTCAGTTTGACCACCATTCTAGAAAAAATTGCAATAGCATCTACATGAATAGTCAACTCTATTCAAATACTGCTAGGTTTTCCCTTCTCAATTGTGCTTGCTATTCATGTTCCAGTTTGTTTGTGCCTTTGTCTCCAGGAGAACCTAGGCTTAGGGATGTCAAATCAGTGGTGAGCTTTATCAATTTATGTGATATATAATGACTAAAGATCCATTGACATAAAAATATTTGATTTCTCTTCTTAAACTGGTGGAAAGGTAAAATAAAGTTAATATTTTTAACCTTTTTTTTATTGATCATGAATTACTAATAATTACATATGAAAAAATATTATTCATTTAAACTTATTATGCGTACATGGAAATCTGTGATGATTATATTATTTCTATATTTTACAATATTTTGTAGTGAAATTAAACTTTATGCATCGAATTTTATTCCTTTTCTGTTTTCTATTTTGTTGAAAGGGTGAGGAAATGGGAATATATGTTTTTAAGTTAACATTTCCTCCAGCTGATGAATGTTTTCTTTATCTTGAAATGTGGAATGACAGGTGAAGTTTGCATCAGAAAATCCTCAAACTCGGGTTTTTTCAGATGATATCTTATTACGCTATGCAGGTTTGAATGGGGCAAAAATATGGAAGGAGGAACATGATTTAGTGTTACTGCATGCTGTGCTGAAGTATGTCTTTTAGTAGATAATTTTCTGTCATTCTATGCATGGTCAATTGAATTGTATCTCTTTCTCTCTTAATGTACATAATTAATGTAAAAGATGGCCAAGTTCCAACAGCATGTTATTGTCCATGATAGATTTTTAGGCTTAAATACCTTAAGTTTTTATCGTACATTTCTACTTAATTTGTGTTCGTATGTTGATATTTCTATTTCATTGTCTGATTTGTGAAAAAAGAATTTGAAAGGTAGTATGCTGTGCTGTAGCGGTGTAACCTTTTATTTATTTATTACAGTAATGGTGTAACCTTTATTGATATAATATTTTGACTTAATTCTTTTCTATTAAGGCATGGCTATGGAAGGTGGCATGATATTGTTGATGATAAGGATCTGAAGATTTAAGAGGTCATCACTAAGGAGTTGAATATTCCATTTACAAAATTACCAGTTCAAGGACAAGTTGGCTCTCAAGTGTACAATAGTGCAAATATGGCAAATGTGGAGTCCAGCTGCAACCCTTCTGCTGAAAATGATAAGAGTGACATAGCAGATGATGGTGCAAATATGACAAATGTGCAATCGAGCTGCAACCAATCTAAGGAGAGTGGTGTGAGTGACATTGCTGCTGAAGGTGCACATGGTTCTGGTGATTCTGGGAATCAAGCACAGTTTAGAGACATGCAGAGAAGACATATTGAGTTTATAAAAAAAGGTTTCTTCTCTTGGAAAAAGGTCTCAACGCTGAGTACCAGAAAATATACTTTGTAAGTGCATTAGTGTTCCATGATACACATTTTTTTTTAATACTCAAATTTCTTCTCTTTGGAATGCATGATTCAAAGCTCAAAATGTTAGTTGATCTTATCTTATTTTAGTTTTGGAAGTTTCTTGTTTGAGATGCTGTCAATAAAGGAAGCTAGTATTTTAATTGTGCTAGGAAACGGAAAAGACGAAAACTTGGCTGTTTTATTGTTTTTGGGGTTAGGTTAGGGGATGAAACAAAGTTTGAGAATGCCTAAGAACCTATTCTCTGGGCATTGATGCTCCCTTCTTTAGCAGTTTAGCCGAATACGGTAGATAATACCAGAGTCCAACTGTTAGTAATTTTTGTCTGTGTGCACTGTCCAAATACTCTCCCTTTTGTCTCATGGAAGGGGCAGGTCACAATTTGGTACATCTCTAGTTCAATGAATTACATTATGAAGGTGAATTTTTCTTCTAGTCATTTCATTTCTAGAGATCATTGTACTCCATGTGTTATTGTGTTAGTTTTGCTAGAAGTATCTTTTGGCATCCTTACACCCTTGTTAGAGTATATCATTTTTAAATTTTATGCTTTTAGATTGAAATATGTTTTATTTTCAATTAGTACCATAATTTATAGAACTTGCTTGTGAACTGACTACCTTATGAACTTCTGCAGAGTGATTTAATAGCAAATGAGGTGGAAAATGATGAACCTAAAGCCGAACCCAAGGCTACAAATGTGCCAAGTTATATATTAGGGGAGACTGACATTCAAATTGAAGCAATAGGTACTATGCTATGCTATGTTATCCATTGTTAGCTTCATCTCATGTTCAGACTATAGCAATTGTCTATTTTGCATCAGATAATGCATCGATTTGTTTTCTGTATCTGCAGGCCCAAGTCAAAACCTTGATTTTAGCTCTTCCATTTTTCTGCAGGTTCAGAAGAAATTTCTATTTCTGCATATGATTGTGATCCTGATCGATTGCAATTAGTTTGTCTTTACAACAAGGTAAAAATACGTTTGTTTCACTGGTAATCATCAGCGATGTCTTCTTTATGAAGGATCGCTGCATGATGTTACAGAGTGGGAAACATTTTTATGCTGAGTATCTATATCGATTATCTCATTCTCTCCCTCTGTATTGGCAGATGTGCAAGACTGTGGAGAACTATCAGAAGTTATCGGCAAGAGAACTATCAGAAGTGAACGTTATTAAGAACTTCTTCCATCAACTGGAAATCATTTCAGCGGATGTCAACAGAATTCTAAATCAACAAAATCAACGTTCAGCTGAAACGCAAGTACTAAATTCTGACAAATCGAATACTTTATCACAGACTGAAGTTGTGGGCTCTGGATTGCTGTCTAGTTCTCAAGATAAATGCGAACCTGAAGATGTTGTAATGGTGTCTGAACCTAAAAAACAAAGTGATCAGGTTACCAAGATTTCCGAAGACATGGGGAACTGATGTCGAAATGGATGGACCAGAATTAAGAACGATACAAACTTGAAATGTGATAATTATTTCAGATGACTAAAAGCCAAAACCTTATAGACAGATATTTGTCATATTGTATCATAAAAGTCTCAAATCTCAATATTTTTGGACTCATTTGTAGGAATATAGATATAGATTAAAAAGAAAAGGCACCGTAGCAAATAGTGTTGTAAATCCGTTGATTCACAATACATTGGAAATTGATTGTGTTTTGAGTTGCTAGTAAGAGCTCCCCATTTTTCTTTAATATTCATCGTATAGTTAATTTTTGTCTGGGGATGTTGTCTTTGGGGTGCAAATAATAGAATGCAAATAAATTGCATAAACAACCAACAACATGCATAGGATTGCGAATTCGTATGGGGTAAAAATTTTTAAATGATTTTCAAAATAATGGCATAAGCAAGTATTGAACAAACAACTTACTTTTCAGTTATTAGTATGATATTCTAACCAATTGAGTTAATAGATCATTTATGTTAAAAATTAATTAATGTCGCTATATATAACATTAAAATTTCTAATGCATATTTAATACACATAAATTTACATAATAAATTTTATAACAATTAATTTTTATCTAATAATGTATTTTTTAGCTAATAATGCATATTTTATAACAATAAAAATTAAATAAAAATCATAGATTTGAATAAAAAATATTAGGTTCATAGACATTAGAAATTTTAATGTTATAAAATCATAGATTCATATACTTTAGAAATTTATATATGTAAAAAAATACATTATTAGATAAAAATTAATTTTTATAAAACTTATTATGTAAATTTATATGTGTATTAAATATATAATAAAATTTAATATTATATATAGCAATATTAATTATATTTTAACATAATTGGTCTATTAACTCAATTAGTTAGATTGTCATGTTAATAACATGAAAGTCACAAGTTCAAGACAATCGTAACATTCTTAAGTTTTTAATAAAGGACAATATCCGTATTATCTTGTTATTAATGGATGTATTAGAAAATAGAATAGTATAGGAAGAAAACACCTTGCTTTCTACACTATATATATTTCTAATACATTATATGTTAATAGTGTGCAGGTGTCGAACCTGCGACCTTCACGTTATTAACAATTGAATTAATAAGTTAATTATGTTAAAAAATAATTAATGTTGATATATATAACACTAACTTCTTAAATGTATAATACACATATAATTTTACATAATAAATTTTGTAACAATTAATTTTGATCTAATAATTAATAAATGATTTGTGTATTAAAAAATTTGTAGTAGTTTAATTATTAGATCAAAAGTAATTGTTACAAAATTTATTATGTAAACTTGTATGTGTATTAAATATACATTAAAAAGTTAGTGTTATATGTATCAACATTAATTATTTTTAACATAATTGGCCTATAAGCTTAGTTGGTTGGAGCATCGCGTTAATAATATGAAGGTTATAGGTTCGAGATTTGCATGTGCCATTATTTTTAATTATTTCATAATATATATATATATATATATATTTACAAAAAGAAAACAGTTACTGAAAAAAAAATACTTATGGATTGGACAATTTGTAAAAACAATAATTGTAAGTAATGTAATTTTCGGTGATATTTGCATAATTAAGAGGATTAACGAAATGAAGGACATTTTGGTCTTTGTTAAAGGTAAGGGTGTGAATAAGAGAATTGTTGAATGCACCCCTGTCTTATATTAAAAGTGAGAGTGATTCGTTCTCTCATTTTCTCCTTCTTCTTCCTTCTTCTCTCATTTTCCCCTTCACACCCAAGCTCATTTTCTCTCCACTTCTACTTCTTTGGTGGCTGAAAACTCTAATCAAGCAAGAGAGAAAACTCTTCTCGTTGTGCTTGTGTTGTTGAGTTTGGTTGTGAGCGATTTGAGGAAAGAGTGGAGCTAGGAGCTGCCCACTTCGTTCGGAGCAGCTGGGGCCGAAATTGGAAGCTATAGAGAGCTGATCCACCTTCCTTTTTGATCAATTGAACTCTAAGGTTGGTAATCTCCTCCTATTTCTCCTTGATTCTTAAGGTTAGGGTTAGGGTTTGGAGTGAGATTGATAAATGTTGAGTATTGGGAGGGTGAGACAGTTTTAAAGTGTGATTTGGAGTGTGTAGAAGTTGATTTAAGGTTGAAATGGTGTTTCATGCATGAAACATACATGTAGGTTCATGACAGCAAAGAACACCGATCTGGTCAGTCCTGATGTTTTGTGCATAACAGGAGCTATCAGTATCCAAATGGTCTAAAAATGATGTCATTTGAAAGATAAGAGATTTAAGTATGTTCTGAAATTTTCGTGCTATTTTTGGAGGTTCCTAGAATTTATTATGCAGAGTTATAACAGGCTGTTATACTCTGTTTTTAGCAGATTTTACTCGTGCAGAGGGCAATCTTGAAGAAATTTTATCTCAGTCTAGGGTGATCCAAATTGAGTGCGTTCAGTGGCAATAGAAAGATGTGTATGTGTACTATATATTTATGTAAAATCTCAAGTCATTTGCATGAGTATCCTGGTGTTGGCGGGCGTTTGAAAATGGCTGGTTGGACTGATATGTTGCTGTCAGCACTGATATAGTGCGTGATAGTTCTGGTATTTTAACTGTTACAGAGGTTGTGGTTTATGAAATTGAATGAAACCAGTTTTGTTTGAAAGATAAGAGATAAATATAGATGCCTCTAAATTCCCTTGATTTTAGGAGCTTCCTACAGGGATTTATGATTTTTATAAGTGGGTATAAAATCTGCATAATTTTATGCAGAAAATTCTGTTTATCCGTGTGTTCTGGTATAATTAAATGTCTTGTACGGATAGGATGCTTGTTGATTCATGCTTGTGTGCCTTTGTATAGGGCATGACACCGAGGGTGTAAGTGGCGGAGACCACAGTTCAGGGATTGAACAGTAGAGCACGGCTTTGCCAGGTAAGTTCGAGGTTTTTGGGAGCGTTCCACCACACTCCTGAAAGTTGACTTAGGATTTCTTGCCAAAGTTTGTTTTTTTTGGGACATTGGGCCCATGACTACCATAAAGGGGCTTGAAACAGAACCTATGGACTGAAAGGAAGAAGAGCATGGGCTGAAGAGAACTTTTTTTTTTTTTTTAGGAAACCATGGATTAAAGCTTTATTTAAATTGTTTTATTTTAGGAATGGATGAATTATATGATATGATAACATGCTTATTGTGATAACATGTCATATAGAATAGGTGGTGCCATATTGTTGCATAACTTGAAAATTACATGAGCATAATAACTATTTTGTCATCACACGACTAGTATGATAGTTATTATAGGATTATTTTGATTCAAAATTATTTTCAAAAATTAATTAAAATTATTATGATTTTTGTTAAAAATCTAGATTAATAATTGAATTAATTAATTTTGAATAATTAAAATCAAGACAAATAATCCAAATTATTTCCTACGAGAACTATTTACATTGCGAGTAATTTGTGGGTCTTCTAAAATGGTCATGTGTTAACACACGCTGCATACCACAATCATGTATTATGAATGTGTAGAGCACACGCTGCCTATCATGACCAGATTTTAGAACCTTAATGATTTTAAAATTTCGATAAGTTAAGCTTGCACGTTCAGCGGCTTGCGACAGCTTACATAGTCTTTGAAATCAAACAAAGAATAGTCGAATTTAAACAATTCTTGGAAATTTGAAAATTCTAAATTTTAAAATATTGAATGGGTGAAGGTTTTTAATTAAGTAATTAATTTAAAACCTACTGGCTCCTATTGTGGGTTTATTAGTGAAATGGTTATCATTGAAGCCCCATTGGATAAGGATAATCGGATTTTGCTACATTAAACCTTAATATTTTCAAAATTTTAGTAAAGTTTTGTACGGTCTATCGTTGGCAACACTTAGACACTAAAGATAATTTTGAAAGTAAACAATGGTTAAATACATTCAACTTTGGTAAAGTTGTTAACCCTCCCATCGAGGCTCTGGCAATGGAACTAAGGTCCAAAATATCAATATTAGTTTTACAAGTATCTTGCCCATCGTAAGCCTTGTAAAGATAACTAATAGATTGTTGAACTATAAACGAGTAGTAGTTATTAGAATCTACTAGTTCTATATTCGTTTGTTGTTATTCTTGTTTGTAATTAGTGTGCTTGTTTTTCAGCAAAATATCTTCATTCAATCCTTTATCTACTATCTTGAGCCAAAAACCTATGGATGTTACTGAAAATAATAGAAATACCCACAATAACTAAGAGGGGGGGTGAATTGGTTAAAACCGTGGAATTTTAAAAACTTATTCAAATCAGAGTTCAGAATCTTTATCACTTTCAAAACCAAGAAATTAATTTACTCAATCAAATCTCTCAGCCCAAGAAATCAATAGATCAAAATAGAACTTGTTGAACAATGAATATGAATCAAAGAATCAAAGATCAATGAATAAGATGAGAGATAGAGAAATAGAATCAAAGACACAAGCAATTTATACTGGTTCACTTCACAACTGAAGCTACATCCAATTTCTTCTAATCAACATTAGATTAGAGTTCCACTATTATAAAATTCTGTTCTTACAAGCTTTTACAAAACCCTCCCCTTTATCAACACTAGATAAAGAATAAAAATCTAAAACCCTATAAGAAATCTAAAGAACAAGAACCAGAGAACACTACTCTGTTCTTGAATTAGAGAACCCTTCTCTAAAACCAAGCAAGAAGAACCCACTTTACAATAGCCAAATACAACAAAAATTTAGAACCAAATTTACACACAAAGATTAAGGAGAGAGACAACCTGATGATCCAATGAATGTTATGCACATGAATTACCAAATCAAGTTGAGTAGCAAACTAGATCAGAAGATCTTTTCCTTAATCTTGAAAAGAATCTTGCTCAATAATCATTCAAAGACCCATTGATGTTTAGAAATACGAATGGGTACAATCTCTCTAAGTTAGAAAATAAGCCAAGCCTTCAATCCTATCTATAACAGAATTTGTAACTAACTGTAATCGATTAAACGCAGCTGATAATCGATTAAAATGCTTATGTAATCGATTAAAATAACCATTTAATCGATTAAACTATTCAACAATGTTTCTGGGTTTCAGCAATGAGCAAAATAATCGATTATCCCGAGCTGTAATCGATTATGACAGAAGACTCAGGATAACAAAATGCACTATGTAATCGATTACAAGATTTGGTAATCGATTAAGACAGGAAAGTGACTTTTCTCAAATAGCCTATGTAATCGATTACAGATAATGGTAATCGATTATCACAACAAGACTTAAAATTCATGATTAACTATGTAATCGATTACAACACTTAAGTAATCGATTAAAATCATTAACAAAGCAGTTTTGTTATAAACAAAGGCCAAATAATCAATTATTCCGATGGGTAATCAATTACAAAGTTCATAAAAGATTTTCCATATTGAACGAAGAACAAAATAATCAATTATATCATAAGGTAATCGATTAAACCAATGAAAATAGTATTTTTCCAAAAACCTTTCAATCAGATTAAAATCTTAACCAAATTATAAAAGCTTTGTTAGTTTTTATGAAAACCATTTAAGTTTATGAATGAATGAGTGAATGCAATTCATGGATCATCAGATTAGCCTTTCTCTTACACTTGAATCAATTACAAAACTTCAAGTCATCCAAGCATGTTTAAAGCTCAAAAACAATCTTGAATCAAAGTCTTCCATTCTTCATGATGTTCCCCCTATATCCAACAGTTACAAACTACAAACAATGGAAAACTAATTTAGATATTGTTCTTCAATATGAAAAGCTCAACTTTGTTCTGACTACCCCTATTCCACTGCAGCCCGCTGAGGATGTGCCTGAGGAAACAAAGACACGTTTTCAGCAGGAGAAGGAAAGACGGGAGAAGGCAAATGTGACAGTTCACTGCTATATTTTAGCTAGTCTCGCCAGTCACCTTCAGGAGCAAGTGAGCATGATTGAGAGTGGAGCAATGATGCTCCAGACTCTTGATGGTATGTTTGCTATGTCTAGCAGCTCTGCTAGGCAGAATGCGCTGAATGCAGTCACTAAGACAATTATGTTTGAAGGGAGTGTGCGGGATCATTATCTGGCAATGATAGAAAACTTCAAGAGGGCTGAAGACCATGGGGTCAGATTTGAACAAGAAGTAAAAGTTGACCTTCTCTTGCAATCACTACCTGAATACTTCAATCAGTTCATGTAACATCCCGGGCGTTGACGAGGGCGGGGAGTGATAGCCGGTGTAGTGAGACACGGACAAGGAACGGCTCCTGGCAGGCTTCCAGCAGGAGGGGTACATGAATGAATCAAATACACACCTGAACGAGAGGGATCCAGAGGCTGTGCGGGTATGAGACTGTACAGTTGAGGATAACTTAAAGGATTTAGGTACTTCCTATACCAACAAGGTGCATGTACTTTTCGGTAGCCCATAACATAAGAACTCCACAGTTAAGCGTGCTTGACTTGGAGCAATCTTGGGATTGGTGACCTCCTGGAAAGTTTCTCAGGAAGTGTGTGAGTGAGGACAAAGCACACTGAAAAGTCTTGTGTTGGTATGTAGGAACAGTCGTTGATCCTACAAGTGACCGGGTGTTACAAGTGGTATCAGAGCAGGGCCTCTCTACCAGTACGGTGTGGTTCGAGGATGAACCAAGCGGAAGCTGGTGGGCATGTAACATCCCGGGCGTTGACGAGGGCGGGGAGTGATCGCTGGTGCAGTGAGGCACGGATAAGGAGCGGCTCCTGGCAGGCTTCCAGCGGGAGGGGTACATGAATGAATCGAATACACACCTGAACGAGAGGGATCCAGAGGCTGTACGAGTATGGGACTGTACAGTTGAGGATAACTTAAAGGATTTAATAGGTACTACCTATACCAACAAGGTGCATCTACTTTTCGGTAGCCCATAACATAAGAACTCCATAGTTAAGTGTGCTTGACTTGGAGCAATCTTGGGATGGATGACCTCCTGGGAAGTTTCTCAGGAAGTGTGTGAGTGAGGACAAAGCACACTGAAAAGTCTTGTGTTGGTATGTAGGGATAGTCGTTGATCCTACAAGTGGCCGGGCGTTACAGTTCAAGATGAATTATAATATGAATAAGATGAATCTTGACCTTACTCAGTTGATGCACGGGCTTGAGAGTGTTGAACAGTCTCTAGTCAAGCAGGGAAGTGCTTTTTTGCTGGTGAGAGTTCTGTGAAACCTAAGGGGAAACCCAAGGGAAGGAACAGGAACAAAATGAAGAAACCAGATATTCCAGTTATCAAACCAGTTGCAATGAAGCAGCTAAAAGGCAAGTGCTTCAAGTGCCGAAAAAAGGGGCATTGGAAGAAAAATTGCCCACGTATGAATCAACCAGGTATGGGTTATTTACATGTGATTAAAGCTTGTTTAGTGGAGAATTGAAATGATAAATGGATCATTGATTCAGGAGCCACTAACCATGTTTGTCACTCTTTGCAGTGGTTCAAACATAGCTTGCCTGTAAGTGAAGGACAAAGAGTTTTGAAGTTTGGAAATGGGGAGCTTGTGTCTCCACTAGCAGTGGGACAAGTTATTTTATCTTTTGATAATTGCAGAACTTTGGTTTTTCAAGACTGTTTATTTATTTAGGATTTTCAGAGGAATTTAATTTCTGTTAGTTATTTGATTAAACATGGTTTGACAGTTCAGTTTAATTCCTCGGTTTCAATAAAAAGTTCATTTTCTTTTATTTGTTCTAGTGAAATGATTAATGGTATTTATTTCCTTAGTCCTGTGCCCTGTGAAGTTAATCATGTTGAATTAGGAGATGTTGAACATGTTCATTCATCAAAGAAAAGAAAAGTTTCCAATGAAACTTATGTTTGGCATTTGAGATTGGGTCATATTAACTCTAACAGGATACAAGGTTTGGTAAATAGTGGGATTTTAAAATCCCTGGACTTTGAACCGATACCAATTTGTGAATCTTGTTTAAAGGGTAAAATGACTAAGAGATCTTTCAAGGCCAAGGGATATTGTGCCACACTTCAGCTGGAATTGGTACATACTAATGTATGTGGACCAATAAATGTCCAGGTCAAAGGAGAGTATCAATATTTCATCACATTTACAGATGATTACTCTAGATTTGGACATGTGTACCTGATGCGTCACAAGTCTGAAGCTTTTGGAAATTTCAAAGAGTTCAAGGCTGAGGCAGAAAAGCATCTTGGTGTTCAAATTAAGACTCTTTGGTCTGACCGAGGGAGTGAATACCTATCTGGAGAGTTTAGGTCTTACCTGACCAAAGAGGGGATAGTTTCACAATTATCTTCTCTAGGGACACCCCATTAGAATGGAGTTGTTGAAAGGAGAAATAGAACCCTTTTAGAAATGGCAAGATCTATGCTCAGTTATTCATCTCTTTCTAATTCATTCTGGGGATATGCCTTAAAAACTGCTATGTAGCATTTGAACTTAGCTCCGTCCAAGTCGGTTTCAAAGACACCAATAGAATTATGGAATGGGTGTAAGCCCACCATGAATCATATTCGGATTTGGGGTGCTTCGGCACATGTCTTACAACAGAAGCCAAATAAAATGGACTCGCGTACAGAAGTATGCATGTTTATAAGCTATCCTAAAGGAACCAGAGGTTGGTTGTTTTATAATCCGAAAGAAAAAAAGTTCATAGTGAGCACTCACACAAATTTCTTAGAGGAGGACTATATGGCAAATTATAAGCCAAGGAGTAAGGTTATTCTTGATGAGCTAGTCTCAGATCAAGTTTAACCTCAACCTCAGGCGGTTCTAGCTTTTGTTCCTATGGTTATTCAAAGAGGGGAAAATATACCTGTAGTTGAATACACATAGGAAATAGATTTAGAATCAGAAGTTCAACATGATGTTCAACAACTGAACCTGTAGAAATGCAAGTACCACTTATGGAAGAACAAAATCAAGAATTGGTTAACCCACGTAATGAGGTTCCTCCAGAAATTGTTAATCCACCTAACTTGGATCGTCCTGTAGATGCACAACAGCAAGTGCGACAAAGTCGTAGTAGGAGATTGATTCATAAACCCGTAAGATTTCTCTTGTTGGGTGAATTCAAGTGGGAGAGATTATGTGAGGATGTCATCATTGAAACCCGTAAGAAGGAGATTATATGTTGGTCTATTCGTAAACCAGATTTGGAGAATGAGAGATTATATGTTGGTCTATTCAAGTGGGAGTCTTGAAACCGTTGGTTACGCAGACTCAGATTTCCAAGGAGACATTGACTCAAGAAAATTAACTTTAGGCTAGCACCTAGTATCACCTAAAGATCCATAAGGAACTTCTTCAACCATGCTGCTTCCTTTGCAGCTTCTGATGTTGCAACATACTCAGCCTCTGTGGTAGAGTCAACCACACATGACTGTTTGATACTTTTCCAACAGATGGCCCTGCCATTAAGAGTGAACACATAGCCTAAAGTTGATTTTCTTGAGTCAATGTCTCCTTGGAAATCTGAGTCTATGTAACCAACGGTTTCATGACTCCTACTTGAATAGACCAACATATAATCTCTCGTTCTCTGAATCTGGTTTAAGAATTCGTAAACTCGCAAGATTTCTTTAGGATGTCATCATTGAAGAAGATGATGATCCCATGAGTTATGACAAGGCACTAGGAGATGTTGATGCTTAGGAATGGCTTGAGGCTATGAATCGTGAAATGGATTCTTTGTATTCCAACTCAATTTGGTCTCTTGTAGATGCACCAAAAGGGGTAAGACCCATTGGGTGTGAGTGGATCTACAAGACAAAGAGAGGATCGAACGGGAAGGTTGAAACCTTCAAAGCTAGAATGGTGGCGAAAGGGTACACCCAAATAGAAGGTGTGGATTCTGAAGAAACCTTTTCGTCGGTTGCCATGCTAAAGTCCATCTGGATTCTCTTAGTTGTTGCAACAAATCTTGATTATGAGATTTGGCAAATGGATGTCAAAACTGCTTTTCTAAATGGAAATTTGAAAGATGATATCTATATGCAACAACCAAAAGGGTTCATAGCCAAAGGGCAAGAAAACATGGTATACAAGTTGCAAAGGTCCATTTATGGGCTTAAGCAAGCGTCCAGATTGTAACACCCCGTGTGCACCCAGTGCGTTATCACCAACAATACCAGTATCACGCTAACAGCGTTAACTATGCGCGGTACGAAAGCGATAGAATCGTTTTTCTCGATATCATTATGCATGAAATATAACACATCACATGAAAACATAACAAACCCCTGCTGATCCAGATAAACCCTTTTTACATAACATAAACAAAACATAGGCAGAGATATATATAACTAACAGAGCAAAGCAGGAGGAACATATTTTCTCAGAACAACATCATCATCTGTACATA
>PYAF01004496.1:181231-199493 GCA_007407185.1 Glycine tomentella
CTCAGACACACTAGGGAACCACTTTCCCTAAGACAGATCGCTCAGCCAAGCCTCCTCTGGTCCTGGTTCCTCGATTCCAAAAACTCCCTTTGGAATCCTGATCTCGCCGTAGACCGACTTTTCTCGAGAATCAAGCTAAGTCACTAGCTGATCTCGAAGCTCTGAACACTTTCTCAGTTGGGTCTAAGGTGTTTAGATGTGAGATGGAGAAGATATGAAGCTCTCAAAATCAACAATGGAGGTTTCTCTCTCTTTCTCTTTCTTTCCTTTTTCTCTTCTCTCTCTCAGCCCAAAAGGCCTCTTATAAAACATTTCCACTGATCTCACGCTGATCGCGCTGTTCCCACGCTACTAGCGCCATGATCTCGGCCAAGCCACGCTACTCGCGCCAACTTCACGCTGGTCGCGCCACAAGCTCGGGGCTCCCACGCTATTGGCGTGGAACTCCAGAAGAAAACATGGTTTTCTAGAGCTCTTCCCACGCTACTAGCGTCGTACTCACGCTACTAGCGCGGGATGGCCGATAGCATTGGCATGTTTTATGCATCTGGCGCGGGTCGCGCCGAAGGCCAGAACAGCCTATTTCAACTCTTTCTCAAGCCTTTAAGCCTCCTTTCAATGGATTCCAAGGCCTAATTATATTTCCTCCATCATAAGCTTAATCCTAAGCTTAACACGTGCTTAATTCAGGCTTAATCATATGTTTAAAAATTCCAGATATTACACAGATAATGGAATATCAGGTTTGATTAAGCCATTAAGTCTTACGGTTTTATGAAAAGTCCTGATGAGCCGTGTGTGTACAAAATGATCCAAGGGGAAGCAGTATCTTTTCTGGTGCTTTATGTAGATGATATACTCCTTATTGGTAATGACACGGAGGTATTATCGGGCATAAAGACTTGGCTGAACAAGCATTTTGATATGAAGGACCTAAGAGAAGCCAATTATATTCTTGGTATTAAACTCTTACGAGACCGGAAGAATAGGGTATTGGCATTATCCCAGTCTAATTACATCGATAAAATACTTGCCAGGTTCAGCATGGAGAATTCCAAGAGGGGAATTTTATCCTTCAGGCTTGGGATTCATCTCTCTAAGGAGCATTCTCCTAAAACTCTTGAGTAGAGAGAACGCATGAGTAGGATACCTTACACTTCAGTAGTAGGTAGCCTTATGTATGCTATGTTGTGCACCAGACCAAATATCTGCTATGCAGTGGGAGTAGTAAGTCGGTACCAATCTAATCCTGGAGAGGAACACTGGATAGCAGTTAAATATATACTTAAGTATCTTTGAAGAATGAGCAATTATATGTTGGTTTATTCAAGTGGGAGTCTTGAAACTGTTGGTTACACAGACTCAGATTTCCAAGGAGACATTGACTCAAGAAAATCAACTTCAGGCTATGTGTTCACTCTTAATGGTGGGGCCATCTGTTGGAGAAGTATCAAACAGTCATGTGTGACTGACTCTACCATAGAGGCTGAGTATGTTGCAGCATCAAAAGCTACAAAGGAAGCCGCATGGTTGAAGAAGTTCCTTATGGATCTTCAGGTGATACCAGGTGCTAGCCGTCCCATCACGCTTTATTGTGATAACAGTGGGGCAGTAGCATAATCCAAGGAACCAAGGTGCACAAAAGGCAAAAACACATAGAGAGGAAGTACCACTTGTTCCTAGACATCATTGAAAGAGGAGACATAGTGGTAACCAAGATAGCATCGGAAGAAAACCTTGCTGACCCTTTTACAAAGAGTTTGCCTGAAAGCGTGTTCGAGATACATGTTACATCTATGGGTCTTAGGAGGATTCTGAATTTGTTGTAGCTTTAGGAGCTTGATTTTTACTCTGTTATTTTATGTCTTTTGTGCAAGACATTATGACATTGTAATCTTTTCTGAAAGTTTTAAATGAAGAATTATTCATTTATTTTGCACACTATTTACAAACACCAAGGTCCGGATCAATTGTGTAGTATATGATCATATGGATACGTTCATGGAGGACATGATCATAGGTTCTCATAATTGATGAACAGATTCACAGTTGTTAAATAAAGTTGGACACTTTATTTAGGCTGCAATATTTTATGAAATGGTTTTGTCTGAATGATTCTAAAGTATTGGTGTGAATTAACATTTACATTGAAATGATCAAGGAGAGATTTGATTAAGGGTGTTTTTCTGTCATAAGGTATCAAATCTCTAGATAACTATAGTTATAAGATTACTCTTAATTCTGAGTTTATTATAAATAGGTAATCAAATAGTTTTCATTCTTTGATTTACCAACGAGTGAGGTGTGATCTATTGACGACCAATAACTCGGTATTTTGGGAGTGAGGTTATTTGATTATCTGTATTTATGAGATAAACAATATGAAATTTGTAGGAAATGTCCCCTTGATATGTTTCGGTACTTGATTGAAGACACTGGTCAGTGCATGTAATCCATTAGAGAAACTATCATAGTCAAGGGAATAAATAATTGATTGGGTAATAAAAAACATATCAATCAATTATAGACATTATACAAAGGGGTGATGCATATACATGTTATATATGTTATTAATCTTAGAGTTCAAGTTCGAGCTTTTAGTGGAGTAGCACCGAATTAGATAATCATTTGTTGATTATCAGGAGCCTTGATTAATAATAGCTGGTAGATCCCCAGGCTAGCTCAAGATAAGGGATGGGAAAATTTCAGTTGATGACAACTAGTGAGTTACATGGTCTTGGGCTTTAGGCTCAAGTTTGTACTCAAGAGCAAGTGGGAGATTGTTGGGTTTTTGCTCTTTCACTAAAGTCCAATAGGGCCTAGTGTGTAAAAAGAGTCCAAGAAACCTAGAACCCGTTAACACCTAAGGGTTAGGTTTTTTAGAAACTCATATATATACTACACTTAACCCTCTCTAAATACAGAGGACAATCGCAGAGGCTGAGGCAATGTCATCTCCTAATAGTGAGAAAGTGCCCACACACTATCCCTTTCCCCCTTGAGAGATAATTTGGAAGGTCTACCATCAACAGACAACAAGGAGATCAATGGTGCAGTGACGTAAGAATTATAAGGCGTGAGAGATCATAATGATCAGTACTCCGAGAGGTAATATTCCTTGTGTGTTTATGAAACAATGATGATTCGATAAGCATACTAATATACTAGGTTCTTAAATCGTTTCCGCATAAATCCAATAGTTCCTACAATGATTTGTACAAAACTACACATTGCACAAGCACGCAGTTAATATACTCATGGAAAATCATGGTTAAAAACATTGAAATATTGTTAAGAGGATCTTTATATACAATTGGCTCAAGCAAAAGCAAATAAGTTTTTCATAACAAGTTATACGGGAAGGACCTAATTAGAAAAACAATAGTTAAGGTACCTAATTAAAAGTTGTCGAATAGTTAAGAAACTTACAAAATAGTGTAACCAAAATTAAATAAACTATATTAGTTATTTTTTATATTCAATATTGGAAGGAATATATAAGAAATAAAGGATAACAAAAATATTATAAAACCAAATACAAATAAGAAATAAGAGTTTTTATTTATTTATTTAATTATAATGAATTAATAAAAAGTAAGTAAGTAAATAAATTGTATGAAAAATATTTTATACCTCTGTTTTTTATATAAAATTAAATGACAATGTTTTTGCACTATCATGTTTTTATTAAAAAAATATTGGAGAGAGTATTAACTATTTTTTTTAACATAAAGTTATTTATTTTTAATTTGGTTATTGAAATACTTTTCAATAAACTAAAATAAGAAATAAAAAGAGAAAATTTCTCCTCTCCCTAATAAAAGGTAAAGTTTTTGGTGGTGGATTCCACAAAATCAAAAATCCTTTTTTCCCTCAAATAAATAAGAAATTTTTATTTTTTATCCTATCTTCCTTTTTCCTACTTTCGATCTCTACCTCTATTTTCATAAGTAACGTTTGTTTAAGGTATAAAATGTATTTTCAGCAATCATATTCTCAGGAGTATTATATCTGGAAATATTGTCTCCATTAACACATTAGGTTGGCATTTAGTAATTTCCAAAATGTGTAAAATTTGTTTAATTAAAAAAATAAAAACTAAAAGAAGAAATGTGGAAGGAATAATGACCCCTCTCCATCTTTTACACAAGAGAAAAACCTAACTGAACTGACTTAAGTGTTAGAATGTCTTAATTTACATATACCACTTTCGCAACTCGAAGAAGTTTTTTGGAGCTGAGGACTCGGAGGACAAAGTTGTTGCAGGTTAGCTTGCTACAACTCATGACAGAAGAATACGTACCCAAATTTTGGTGCATACATGACTAAATGCTCATTACTATAAATGTACCAACAAAGTAATTCATTTCATATACATGATTAAAAGGATAATATCAAATAATTTAATAACTGAATTGAATAATTTCATATTATATAAAAATAATTAGGTTGCGTTAGTGAAAAAAGTTGACACTTTAGAGTCGATTTAGTGACTAGGATAGAAGAGGTCAGGATAAATAATCATTTTATTATATTATAATTAGTTGTTTGTTGCACTAATAAGATATGATAGTATTATTCTGTTATAGGATAAGCTCCTATCATGTGCTCTAGTATATTTTTTATCCTAAGAGAAGTTGGGTTAGGATCAAGAGATAGGATAAACTCTCCCCCTCCCTTTCTCTGTCAAAATATAATTTACATAAACTATATGTTTTTATTATTGTTCAAAAATATAATCAATATAATATATAGTAATATATTAATTTATATAGTAGTTATAAAATTTATTTTGTTATTTTTTACATAAATATATATAATTTATTTTGTTACTACTTAATTTTATATTTTATTATTAAATTATCCTAAATAAATAATATATAGCTACTTATATATTTAATTTATACATATTACTATAAAATTCATCTATTACTTTTAATTTATATATACATATATTTTAATCAGCGTATTATATATTTATATATAATAATTTTGATACATCAATGAAGTACTTTTAAATAAAAATATTTGAATGCTAATTATAATTAAAAATAATAGAATTTGTTTATAATTTTAAGAAAATTAATAACATATATAAAACATAATTTTGTGTAAAACTTAGTTAAAATTATATTTTTTTCATAATTATTATAATTTATAAAAATTAAAAGTTACTTTTTAAATTTTAATTATATTTAATTTAAATGAAAAATAAAATTTCATTTGAACAGTTATCATATCCTATCTTAACCACCGAGTCCTTACTGTACTATCAATTGATCTTTGTTCAGACACGCCACGCGTGCATGCACACCACCCTCCCCACACAAAACACTACTCCCTACATTCCAAAGTGATTATAGTTTTAGCCCTTAAAAAATGTCAAATTAAATAATGTTCTTACTTTTTAATAAGACATTAAAAATATTTATTTTAATTTTTTTCGCATAATAAATAATGTTATCTTGAAATTTTAATAATACATTTTATTGAAATTATAAGAGAGATAAGCATATTTTCATAAAATTATTTCTTAATAAATGTTAATTTTCTTGAAATAATTACTTTTTTATTATGTATAAAAATATCTTCAATATAAGTCATTTTAGGATAAAGAGAATATCTATCTGCTAATTTTCTACACACTCGTACTTGCACGGGAACACTGTTAGTTAGACGTTAAAATATATAATTAATGACTTTCTGAGAGAAAATCAAAGCTTTGTACGCTAGTTCTTTTGTATAGATAAATTTATTGCTATTGATGATCCAAGCTCTCATCTTCCTCTCTTGGGAACTAAACTATCTGCATAATGATTTCACAAATTGGAGTGATAGAAGATAATCTCTAAAAGTCAAATCTAAGCTGATTTGGCATGGATCATAATCATATATCATCTTGCACATATATGGAAAAGGGCTCACAAGGGATTTTAAGTGTCTCTTTTCTCATTTATAAATTGGCCAAGTGTGCATATCATTAAAGTCTCACTTAAGAGTCAAGTTGAACCATACTAGTAAATATATATAAAGCGTTTGGTAGAAACATTAAAGTGAACAAGCTAGGATTTGTGGCTTTATTCTATGAGTTTGTTTGGCAGATGATTTGAAATTAATGAGATAAAGAGGGCATGCAATTTTATTGTATTTTATGTATTTTAAAAATATACTAAACAAAAAAAATAAAAGATTAAGAAATAGTACATCTCTATTTTATTTAAAAAGGGTAAAATAAAAAAGGATAATCAAAACATAAACTTTATTTATAAGCAAAATAAATATATATATTAATAATGAGTTCTAGCAGTAATCCCAAAACATTTGTAAATCGTGCATTTAAATTTGTGATTTTCAGCCAAATACCCAAATGATCATTTTTTTTTTGTTTCATTTCATTTTTGTTCTCCATTTTGTCTGCAAATCAAACCCTAACTAATGTGAAATATATTTAACCTTTGGTTGCACATATATATGATCCAATTAATTGAACCTGCAAGATCGTGAAATAGAATACAGTATTAATAACAAAATTGAGGTCTATTTACAGTATTAATAACAAAGGGACACAGAAAAAAAAATACTACTAATTAACAAAGAGCTGACATGAGATTAATATGCATGTGGTCATTGAATGGAATGCCTTTCACTTTAAACAAGAAGATATCTTATCGCATCCCTTATTACTTTGGTTTTAATGATATATCTAGAACCGTTGAATGTTACCAATTACCACCATATATGCTCGTGCGTGACAATCCTTCACATCCACGCATAAAGTAGATAGAGTTGCACAAAGAATGTAAGTTTTTGTATTACTAATTGTTACGGATCTTATCTGGACTTAATAAAATGTCTCATATGTCTCATTAGTTCAGAATCTCAACAATAAATGAAGAGATCTTAACAATGTGCATATCAGAAGGAAATCTCAACAAACAAATATCTTGATCCCAACAATCAAGGATTATATCTTATATAATCAAGAGGTTATATCTTATCTAATCACAACATGACATTGTGCAAATACATCACGTCCATTGGCTTAACAACGTGCACAACATGACATTGTGCAATTTAAACAAGAAGATATCTAATCGCATCCCTTTGTTACTTTGGTTTTAATAATATATCTAGAACCGTTGAATGTTACAAGTTACCACCATATATGCTCGTGCGTGACAATCCTTCACATCCACGCATAAAGTAGATAGAGTTGCACAAAGAATGTAAGTTTTTGCATTACTAATTGTTACGGATCCTATATGGGCTTAATAAAATGTCCTATATCCTATTAGTTAAGAATCTCAACAATAAATGAAGAGATCTTAACAACGTGAATAACAGTAATCGAAGGAAATCTCAACAAACAAATATCTTGATCCCAACAATCAGGGATTATATCTTATATAATCAAGAGGTTATATCTTATCTAATCACAACATGACATTGTGTACACATATCACGTCCATTAGCTTAACAACGTGCACAACATGACATTGTGCAATTTAAACAAGAAGATATCTAATCGCATCCCTTTGTTACTTTGGTTTTAATGATATATCTAGAACCGTTGAATGTTACCAGTTACCACCATATATGCTCGTGCGTGACAATCCTTCACATCCACGCATAAAGTAGATAAAGTTGCACAAAGAATGTAAGTTTTTGCATTACTAATTGTTACGGATCCTATATGGGCTTAATAAAATGTCCCATATGTCCCATTAGTTCAGAATCTCAACAATAAATGAAGAGATCTTAACAACGTGCATAACAGTCATCGAAGGAAATCTCAACAAACAAATATCTTGATCCCAACAATCAGGGATTATATCTTATATAATCAAGAGGTTATATCTTATCTAATCACAACATGACATTGTGCACACACATCACGTCCATTGGCTTAACAACGTGCACAACATGACATTATGCAATTAACCTAAAGGTAAGACTCTTATAAATAAAAGGTACGCTCACAAGTATATTCATTCTCTCTCGACTCTATTATATGTTATCATTGTGCACACACATCATGCCCATTGGCTAAACGCCGTCTCGATATCAAAGTGCACAATGATCTACTTAGTCCAGGGGTATTTCTTCTATAGATACCTTGGAGAGAGTTATTGATCCAAGATTAACCTACTAACTATTTAGCTAGACATTCATGTTTATAAAAACAGAACAATTGGCGCTGTCTGTGGGGAACGATAAAATTTGATTCCCACCTAGTAATGGTCAAAGCATAACAGCTGCCAATCAAATCCTAATATGATGGGTGCAGAACACAAGAAGGTAGCCTTATCAATATAGAATGTAAGATTCACCATCAAGGAAGTCGGGTTGGCATATGCGCAATATCACTTTATGAGGGTGGATCTTGTCTCACGAACGACAAAAGAGATTAGATCAAGTAAAAGCTAAGTCTTCTCCCCCCTTCTAATATGAAGCATCAGAAATCATTCTTTCTAATATTTTTATAATAATATATGTGTAAAATATTATTATTTGTGTATCCCAAATATAATCACCGTAAGAAATTGATTGATCGAATAATGTCGGTAATAAATTCATGTTTATTATTAAGTGAATGAATTTTTGAAGTCAATTAATGTGATCCAGAGTGCTAGGGTTATGAAACTGAAATCAATTCCTAATTGCCCTTATTACCGACTCTCCGGGATATAAATGTTGTATCGGTCCTCCGGGATATAAATGTTGTACCGACACTCCGGGATAAAATTGGTTCACAAATCAAATGGCAATAAAATGCCTCAAGCAACAAAAAAGTCAGTATAGAAATGCCGATGAATGAAGCCGGGTTGTTAATCAAAGATTAAGGCAGCAAAACCAAATGGAAAAGTTATGGCAAACAAAGCGGGGCTTATATGTAAAGTCACCAAAAAAGAAGCCGGGTTCGAAGAATAAAGAAGGATGCTTCCGAAATTTAAAATCGGGGTCGAGTTCGAAGAGCAAGGGAGGACGTTTCCGAAATTCAAACCGGGTTAAAAAACTCAAGTTGTAAGAGATCTTAAGGGTAAAGCCCAGGAAAGGGTTAAAAACTCAAGAAGTGGTTGCTTAAGGGTACAACCTGAACTAGTTAAAACCTTCAGCTAATGAAACTTAGACAAAGCCTAATTAAAAATCTGAAACCGAGATACTTAAATCCGGGTTTAGATAAAATGGGAGTATAAAAATAAACCTTCATGTGTATGATCCATCAAAGTTGTATTCTGGGATAAAGAGATGAACCGTCTTGCTAACCCTGATCAGGTTGAAATGTTTAAGGTCTTGGTTAAAAACTGAGTTTCAACATGTGACAGATTTGAATTCCGGTAGTATGAGCTGGAATATAATGTGGAGATTTAGATAAAACCTTGGCATAATATAATACATGGGTTTTAATACCAGATGAATATTCAAGCAGACTCTGCGTAAGATATTTCTGACTTTGATGAAGTCATTGAATAGAACTCTAAAAGTGTTTGAGTTCATATATTAAAGTGAAAATGAATTTCGGAATTATGTCTAATTTCATTGAAGAGAACTCTAAAAGTATTTTGAGTTCATTTATCAAAAATCAAAAGGTGTGTGCCTTTTTTCATAATAATCCAGGTTATGTTGGATATTTGTTGAACCCCTAATGCATAAAAAGATTTATAAAGTTTTGATGATAACAAACAATGAATGACACATTATCAGATTTATTGCACTGATGATAATTATTTGATTATTTGATATTTTGAAGTTACTGATATTTTGGATTTATGAAGATCAACATAATTGAGAAGATTATTTGAAGAATTCTGAAGATTGATATCATTCAAGATGATATGGAATTAATATTTGTTTCTATTTATTTTTTATTAGATTTTATGTAAAGAGATTAGAAGATTGATCTTGTCAAGATATTTGCTTTAAGATTGCATTGCATAATAAGATAAAATATTTTTAAAGATTGCATTCAAAAATAGGATAAAATATTTTTTAATGTTGCATTCAAAAATATGATAGAATATTTTTAAGATTGCATTGTATAATATAATAGAATATCTTTAAGATTGCATTAGATAATATGATAGAATATCTTTAAGATTGCATTGGATAATATGATGAAATATATTTATCATTGCATTCAAAAATTGGTTAAAATCATATCTTTAAATTAGTATAAATAGAAACATATTTTGATATTCAGAGTATGCATTCCATTCCAAATAATATTAGAGCTTTAGATAGTTTATGTTTGCACCATTGAGAGAGTTATTGTGAGATCATATAGAAGCACTTGGCAAGTCTGACTCATCAACTCTCCATCAGGATTTAAAAGCACCTATTAGCTTAAGGAATAGAAGCGTAAATGTAACCATTTTATTTGTATTCTTCTTCTTTACTTTGGAAGAGGTCGCAGTTGGAAAACTAGGATATCAGTTCTGTATCTGTTCTTGATGAATTGAGACGTGCGACTTTTAGCTGGAAAACTAGGATACCAGTCTGGCTGAGAAACAAGGATACCAGTCTGTCTCTATTCTTGGTGAATTGAGACTAGAGCTTTTTGCTGGGAAAGAAGGATACCAGTTGGGATAATTGTTGTGTAAGGCTAGACTAGGAAACTAGGAACTCTTGTACACAAAATTATCATAGTGGAGTTGTCCATTGGATTGATTATCCAATTTGGACGTCATGGTTTTTTACCCAATTGCGTTTTCCACATTAAAATTGATTGTGTCTCCTTTATCTCTTATCTCTATATTATTGTTTTAAGTTTGATTTTAAATTGTGAATTATTTTATAAAACTCAATTCACCCCTCTCTTGAGTTCATCTGCGACCAACAGGTTAGGGAAAAACCTGTCGTTAAAACAGATAAACCCCGAAACTCGGATGTTTGACAATCACAAGAAAGAATGACAATTCACGGTCAAAATTCAAAGTTCAACATAGTATACACCTTGGCAACCCAGACTACTAGATTATCAAGTTGAGGGGTAACAACTGTTATAGGACAGAAATAAAGAAACAACTCGGCATATACGAAAAATCGGGATCAACCACCCTTACTAGAGATAGTCATATAAATCAATCAATGTCAAGAAAAGAAGCAAATCGACAAGCCAGTTGGGGGAAAAGGTGCGCACAAATCAGAACCTTGTCAGAGCTGGAAGATGGAATTGTGTCAATTAATACACCCCGGCTGCCTAGAAGCCTTGACAATTGGGTTAGGGGGCAACTATTACGAACCCAATATATGAGCCTAATAAAATGTCTCATTAAGGACCCATTAGCTCAGAATCTCAACAATGAGGAGATTTCAACAACGTGCATAACAACCATCGAAGGAGATCTCAACAAACAAATATCTTAATCCCAACAATCAGGGATTATATCTTATCTAATCAAGAGGTTATATCTTATCTAATCACAAAATGAAAACAATTAACCTAGAGATAAGGTTATATCTTATCTAATCACAAGATGACAGCAGTTAACCTAGAGATAACACTCTTATAAACAAGAGGTACGCTCACAGGTATATTCATTCTCTCTCGACTCTATTATATACTGTCATTGTGCACACACATCACGCCCATTGACTAAACACCGTCTTGGTATCAAAGTGCACAGTGATATACTTAGTCTAGGAGTATTTCTTCCATAGATACCTTAGAGAGAATTATTGATCCAAGATTAACATGCAAACTATTCAGCTAGACACCTTGTTTATAAAAACAGAATACTAATATAAATGTTTGTTTAATATACGGTAATCGTATATATGCCATATGATGATACATGCATATGTATTAATTAATATTAATGTACACATTGGCTGGCATGATATGTATCTTAGACGCGCATGGATTGAAAAAGATATATACAGGATAAATTCTCAGCATTCAATTAGAGCATAAGTTTGATTAATTAAGATTTAAGAATCATGGAAGTTTAAACTTAACGCAAGAAGGAAAACTTACTCCTCTAGCTTGGCATCTTCGTGAAACAGTTGGGATATTATAATGCATGATAAGAATATATAGAGGTTTTTGATTATGAGAATCACTAATATAATTAAAGATATTATATGTAATCGGTTTAGGCATCAAGACCGTGCGCTTTGATTCGACGGTTTTTGGACTTGGAGGATACCAAAATGTGGTCAAGATATGATGTATGACTACTTTAGAGTGCATGTGAGTATGTGACATGATGACTCCATTTTGTAGTTCCGGTGGCCATTAATTTGTTTTTTCTGTTTAAATATGTATTTAGCATATGTGAATATACTAGATTTGACATTCTTCGATTTTTGTTTGTGGTGAGTAAAAAATATTTGGATCAGTAATAATTATGTATCGTAAATAAAATTAATTTTTATCTTAGTGAGTTGAAAAACACCATAATATCTAACAGACAAAAAAACATTCTAGATTTAACATTTAATTCCCCTAATATTTTTCTTTTGCAAAGTTGTATGAAAATAATTCATTTTTTTGGTCAATTTTTGCTTACACAAATGCTTACGTGATTCAGAATTTTACTGTGTAGAAGAACATGTATCATAATGCCATTGCCAGATAAAAATATATGACAGGATTGGATAGTACGTACATACTTCCTAAACATAAAAAAATTACACGGATTAAAACCGTCGAAATATAATATTATTATATAAAAATGAAAAAAAAATATTTAAACTTTAACTTTTATCTTTGCCAAATTCTTTCCATATATGACAAAAACATAAATTTGGAATTACCTCATGCATGCATTGCATGGTATACCTAGCTAGCATAACTTCCTTGTACTTTAAATGCATGTTAATTGTGAATATGAATTGCGAATTTGCACATAAGCTCCAAGCAACACACGTACTATACAAATTACAAAGTAAAGGATTATAAATACATGCCCTCGAGCCTCAATAATGTCAATATTATATACATTATTGCAAGCAGTGCCAAAAGAAGGGTTGGAGTTTTAGACTAAACAAATAACACAGAAAGTGAGGGAAAGGGTGGATGATAGAGAATGAGATGAGGGAAAGAAATTAAGAAAAGAAAGTGTAAAGCTATAAGCACCTGGAAATAAGGGAAATGTGGGTAAAGTGAGGGACAAGAAGACAAGGCCTGGGCTTGAAATGCACGCATGCTTTGCCTACTAACAGCAACTTCCCTACTCACCACACCCTAACCCCTCTCTATCTCAGACACGCCAACCTGTTTTATTTTCCAACATGGCTAGCTTCAACCCCACACACCCCTTTGCTTTCTTTCGACTCAGCACCTCTTTTCACCCCCAAAGAAAAACAAAAAAGAAAGTTTAGTTCCCTTTTCCTTTAATGCCTTTTTTATTTTTTTTCAAAGCTAAGTATTCTCATAGTGGGGATCCATATAATATACCTCAATGTAATAAGATTTTGTTGTTATTGTTATATTCTCATAGTCACAAGTTGTGAGATTTAATTTTTGGAGACATAAAGATTATCAAAATAAATTTTTCTTATTTAAATAAAGTCTTTTCGTATGAACGAATAGAGAATTAAATTCTGTCAGCATATTTAACAAATTCAGTTATGTACCAGACTTTAATGTCTTTGTTGCCATTGTTTTCTGTGAGCTTTATTCGTGTTTGTGCACATATTATAGGACTTTGTCATCTTGCAAGGAACGAACTAAAGCGTTTAAGTAATGTGGGCATTAAGAAAAATAGCCACTTTTATTCCACGTACAGTAAATTTTTGCGGTTATTATAGAGCAAGTGTATATATTGTGCATGCATTGTGTTAGGAATGTTTTCATGATCAGTTGACAATTTTAGTCTATTGGGCGCATTTGATTAAATAATTTAGGCTGATCAGTTTGAACTAAAATTTGACAATTATGAGAGTTTTTTGATTGGGAGAAGCATTTGTTCTTATCTTAGAAAAAAAAATGGTGATAAGTTTATATGTACCTATAAAGGGTAGTTAAATAAAGGAATTTCTGAAATAATTAAGATGCACAAGTTAAATTCAACTTAAATACCTAGTAAACTTAACTCATTGTGATTCCTATATTCATTAATTATTTTCTACTTCTGATGTTCAATATCATCTTATCACAAGAGAAACTTTTCATAAGCATTATGTTTAAGACAGCTAGTGAATGGAAAATAAAGATATTACTTTTTTATTTTCTAAATTTTATTAAATGAAGATAAAAGGAAAGTATAAGAAAAAGTTATAAGTTAATTATTATGAAAAACCTAATTAAAAAACATTTGCCATTTTCAAATTAAGTGTTTATATAATAAAAAAAACTTAAATAAATTATGTTTTTTTTTATGTGTAGAAATTGAACTCAAATATAAAAAAAGTTTATAACAACTCATGTGCACATACTGTTAAACCAATCAAGTCAGACTTAGTTACTTGAATAAATAAATTCTATTAAAGTTATTCCATATGTAAGAAGCCTAGTGTATTGTGTATGATCCTCTTCATACTCATGAATCACATGAATGGGAGACTCTTCTTAAAGTACATTCATCTTTCATCTAATCAAATTCGAAATATTTGGCCTTCATTTTCCTTTTCAGGTAGCCGTTTATCAGTAAGACTTTAATATACACACTCTACTTTTATGACAACAGAAAAGCAAAAAATGCAACCAAAAACCAGGGCTGATTATGTTAGAGAGCGTATCAAGGTCCCACACAAAAGATAATCAACTTGAACATAGCATCATAGAGAGACAGGTAGTAGGTCACTTTCAATCTACAGTGGGAGCCAGATCACACAGTCGGCTACACACACCACAATACCTCCTTTTGTACACAACACTACAGTACCATGCAAAATATTCAAGTAGTAAGAAAGAAGATATGCCTCAATATCACTAAATTAGCATCAACATTATTCTCATTAGTCCATAATGTATAAAATATAAAACCACCTTCAACATGCTTACCTAGAAAACTATATTAATTAGTTCTCTATAAGAATCTAGCTAGCTACTAATCTCTTCTACATCTCCGTCTATAAATGTAACCCTTTGCTTTCTATGTATCTCACCACTGATCACAAATAAACCAAATAGTGTTTTGCACATAAATTTTCAGCAATAATATTATCCAATATTTTGTTTTTCATTTAATCATGGCTGCACCACATGATAATGATCCAAGAAAAATGGTTTCCATTTCAAGGATTGTGTCTGTGCATCCAAAGCTTGTGCAACCTCAGAGGGTTTTGACCCTTTCAAATTTGGATAGGCAGTGTCCAAATCTCATGCACTTGGTGTTCTTTTACAATAACCTTCCTCACCAAACTCTGAAGGACTTATCCCTCAATTCAGTGTTCTCCAACTTGAAATCTGGCTTGGAAGAGACCTTGACTCTGTGGTATCCTAGTGCAGGTAGGCTTGGGACAAATCAAAGTGATGGCAAGCTCAATTTGTGGTGCAACAACCAGGGTGCAGTTCTGGCAGAGGCTGAAACCTGTGTTAAAATATCACAACTTGGAAACCTCTCTGAGTACAATGAATTCTTTGAGAAGCTGGTTTATAAGCCAGATTTTGATGGGAATTTCTCAAACATGCCTCTGATTGTTGCTCAGGTGAGAAACATATATATAATCTGTGTAGAAATTAAATAGTAGAATATATAGCAGTTACATATGTAAATGTACAATATGTCATACAAAAGAAAATTAACCTTGCCTGTTTAGGGTTTTATATATGATTTTTTTTCCCATCCGTGTTACCTAATAATTGATTAATTTCTGGCTTTTCTAATTTGTAAATCCCTCTATTGGGTCCCTGAAAATTGCTCTTCTCCCCAGAATTAGTTATAAAGAAATGTTGGGATTTGTTTTTCATTATATAAGTATGGCAGAAGCTAGGGTTTGTCCTTGTAGTTGTATAAAAACATGGAACATGTTCCCTTCACACTGGACAATAATAAGCGGGGCCGTAAGATCTTTTTGTTTCTACAATCTATTTGCTTAGTATTAGCTAATTCTTATTTTTCTTATCATTTTTTAGAAAACCCAGCTTCTGAGATATAGAGATACTAGAAAGAAGAAACATAAACCCTCTTCCTTCTGTGCCTATCTTAAATATGCAGCCAAATCACACCTCACAACTTAAGTAGTATTTATCACATGCTCAGCAATGATATTTAATTATCACATGTGGGTAGGGTTTGATCTCCATATATTTGTGTGTATAAAAAATTATTTGTTAAGAGAAATTAATTTTTTAAATAAGATTTAGTCCTCTAGTAAATTAGTTTTTAACTCTAGATCAAAAGATATGTTGTATTTACTATATATATATATATATATATATATATATTATAAATTCAACACATCTTTTAACTGATTAATAGATTTACATTTTTTTTCTATCTCATTTTCTATCTATTTCATCTTATTACATCACATATATCATCTCACCTTGATACACCTTTTACTCCTCTCCCTTCTCTTTCTATACTAGCTAGTGGATACACTTAATGAGTGTATAAAGATTATTTCTCTTATCACATGAAAGGCCTTAGAAAAAATAATAAATTGATTAATTAGACACTTCCCCAAAATAAAAACACTATTTGTTAAATACAGGTTACTAAATTTGCTTGTGGTGGGTATTCAATTGGTATTGGAACAAGCCACTCATTATTTGACGGGCCAGCAACCTATGACTTCTTGTATGCATGGGCCTCAAATTCTGAAATTTTGAAAGGAAGAAACAGATCTGATGATGAGCTTCCAAAACCAGTGCATGAGAGAGGGATAATTCTGAGTGGTAGTCTTCATGCCACAAGAGGGACTGTAAATTTTCCTTCAGATTCAAGTTCAAATGCTAAGCAAGTTAGGGTCATGGCGATAGATCACTTATATCAACTTATAATGCAAACAGCTAGTGGACAAAAGGGCTTCCCTATGCAAATTGGAGGACGACCCTCTAATCCAAAGAAGTGTGTTCTTAAAACCTATCATCTTTCAGGTGCAATGATAGAAGACTTGAAAAGGAAACACTTTCCCATGCAAAGAGGTTCTCTTCCTTTCTCAACCTTTGAGGTTCTTGCGGCTCACCTTTGGAAGGTAAGTTAATATGCCTCAGTTGTTGTTTTTCCTGTTGATTCCTGTGTATTAATTTGTGTTTTAGTTCATTATATGACAAAGATGTGACAGCCTAACACACATACTTTGTTTTGCCCCCTAATTTATGCCACCAAATTTGAGAACAAGTACAGTAAGCACCAAGCAAGCACTACTAATTGAACCTATATAACAAAACAACATAGTATAGACTTGACTTTGCAAGTATCAGAAGATTCAAAACTAAAGACTTTACTTTCATGAGTTGCAAGCCAGGAGCGCAATATTATCCTTGAATAATATTCGGGATTCAAATGCGACAATTAAAAGGGATATAATCTTGTAAGAACGAGCGTAATACTTAAATTAAGTATCGCATCATCATTTAAAAGAGTCGCGTAATATTTATTAAAATTTACATTAAGTATGTGTTTTAATCTTGATCATTAATAAGTTAGTTCTAATAGTTAACATTTGATACTTAAAATTGAAAGGTTTTAAAAATTGAAAGGTTTTAGTGCAAATATTTTTGGGTCAATAGATGAATGAGTTTTAATACATCCAGAGAAAGGAAGGAAAATAGATCGAGCTTATTAAATAGAAACTAATTCAACTATTAGTAAAGAAAAAAAGAAGTTTCAAAACATTTATATTTTTATATATGGTTAATATGGAATTCCCTAATAATTATTCTTCTTAATCAAAAACATTCTCGATAGATAAAAACATACATGTATAAATATAGATATAAATATATAAGACATAATTAATTGACACCAAGTGTCCAAATTTATATTTACACCAACTAACTTTTTTCATACAATATGAAATTAATCAATCTAATCGTTGAATTGAAAGTTCTTAATTATAAAGTAAATCAAGTTTATAAAATTTCATGCAAATCAAAATCTAATTCATCGCACTATTTCATTTTGACAAATAATATGCTATTTAAAATATAGTTAAATATTTATTCATATATCAACATCAACATCAACAGCACCTTTAACCCAAATTAATTGGGGTCGGTGGTAGATGAACCCAATGATAAATCGAAAATAAAGCAAAAGAGAGAAACAGAGTTAAAATAAAAGAATGGTGAGAGGAGAAGAGAAAAGAAGAAGAAAAGAATTAAAACAGGGAACAACTGGAACATAGAACTACTAAAGGGTTTAAC
>PYAF01004496.1:202782-267744 GCA_007407185.1 Glycine tomentella
AATTTAAAGAAAAAGAGGTCATACACAAAAAAAAAGTTAAATATAAAAATAAAAACAAATGAATTACAAATTTTATAAAAAAAGGAAAGGATTTACTACTCGTTAAAAAAAAGTTACATGTCATATATATATTTATGATTTAGAAGTTGTAAATATATTTACTATTTTAGTGTAACCTATAAAAAATATAAATTTTTTACTAACTTTTGAAGTTCTAAATTTTAAAAAAAATACACTAAAATCGTAAAGAAAGTTATGATTGAAAAAATAAAAAATAAAAATAGAAGTTGAAATAAGAATTATCATTTCTGAATTAGAAGTCGTAATTATATTATGACTTATTCTCATTTGTTAATATATTTAAAATTTAACTCCAATAATTAAATTTTAAATTCACTCCCTTTCGAGAGAAAAAAAGCCAGAAATTTGAAACCAGTTGGTTCCGTATAGATATTGCCAGTAAGCAATCTCTCGTACAATGAGCCACAGTTTTAGTCTCATCGTAGCACATAGGGCATAAACTCGAATCAGAGAAACCCCTCTCATGGCGAGCACTGTTTATTCCTAATCTACCTTCCGCAATCCTCCACATATGTGCCCTTATCCTCTCAACACCTCTCCACTTCCATATATATGAGTATGAATAGAGGGATATTTAGGATACCTTCAAGTTTGGCGTTAAAGCCATAAGCACTTTCGAGAGAGAAACTGCCATCAGACCCCAGTTTCCAAGACACAATATCCCTACTTATAATATCACTATTTGGAATAATGTTAGTTATAAGTTGGCAAATATCACTCGAGAGAGAGTTATGGAGATAGTTTGTGTCCCAACCAGCTCCATTAGTAAACACATCACCCACTTTCTTCACGTCATCTTCCAACTATTAGACACCAAAGCCAAAACTCCATTCGAACGACCCAACTAATTATCAAACTATACATTTGGCATATTCTCTGGTTTACAATGGTCCAATCACAATTCTCATCAATGTTTTCCCACACTGCTTTTATGCCCCTCCAGAGATTTGACCCATGTCTATCTTTATTAATCATTGGCTTCAAGTCATTTCCGCAACCATATTTGGCTTTCACCACTCTAACCCACAGACTATCCATCCTTGTACATAACTCCCAAGTAACTTTCATCATAAAAGAGTCGTTCACATGCCTCGCCTGACGAATTTCTAGTCCACCAACATGATATGATATCCTAAGGGCTTGTAAATAGAGTTCCACGACACCCAGTGGACTTTCGTATGCTCTGTTGTATCCTTCACAGAAATTTTGAGCCAATTGATCAAGCTTATCACATAAGGATCTAGGAATAAACTCATATTGCATGGTGTAAAGAGGCAAAGCACTCAGAATCGACTTGGTAAGAGTGAGCCTACCTGCAATGGAGAGAGTTCTAGATTTCCAAGTTATCAATCTCTGTTGCGTTCTTCCCACAATATGTCTATAGGAATTAGTTGACACTTTTATATGGTGGAGGTTAATGCCCAAATATTTCCCTGGATCATTCGTCCTTCGGAAAGTAAGACTATTACTAATCTCATTCCTTACTCTCCATTTCACATTTTTCAAAAAGAAAATTCTAGTTTTGTCACTACTAATCTTTCCTCCTAAGCCACTACAAAAGAAATCAAGACAAGCAGTTGTAACCTCTACTTGATCCACGGATGCCTCCGCAAACAGAAAAAAGTCATTTACAAAGGCCATGTGAGAAAGCTTAGGGCCATTCTTCCCCAACTGAATATATTTCCAAAGCTGATTATCAACTACAACAAATATCATTTGGCTCAATCTTTCCATGCATGCAGAGAACAAAAAGATAAGGGGACAAAGGATCCCCTTGTCTAATACCTCTTGTTGGAGAGAACTCTTTGAATGCTTCACCCTTCCAAATGACACAAATTGAGGGAGTGGATTGAGGGAGTGGATATGCATTGAAAATTAAACTGCATCAATAAATGAAACAAGCAACCCTACATCCTTCAAGGTATCAATAATAAAGTCTCAATTAAGCCTATCATAAGCTTTTTTCAAATCAATCTTGATCTTCATCCATCTTTTTTTCCACTTTCTATTTCTCATAGAGTGGATTACCTCTTGTGTAATGATAATATTTTATCCCTACTATATACGTGGGGGACAAAATTGCACTGAGTAGGGCTAATTAATCTGTCCATCACCAATCTTAGCCTTGGAGCCACACCTTATAGTAAAAGCTTTGTAGGACACATTGCATAGATTGATAGGTTTCAATTGAGACAGAACACTAACTTTATCAACCTTAGGAATGAGAGTGATCAGTCTTATTAAGAGATTTGATGTCAGCAGGGTGCCTATGCAAACCTTTTATAAGACTTCAAAGATAAGAACCTACCACCTTCCATTGAATCTGGTAGAACAAAGCCTGGAAACCATCCTCTCTTAGAGCTTCGAAACTCCTCATATTAAAGATAACATTCTTCACCTCCCAATTAGTGATTCCACTTGCAAGCAAATGTAACTCCTTTTCTTCTAAGGCTTGAAATTTTCCTCTTAAGCTTCATGACTTCCTTCTTCCTTAAATAAAGACTTGTATAACTCATTTATCATAACCTCAATCTCCACATAATTCGATATCTATACACCTTTATCATTCAACAATTTATCAATAGAATTCTTCTAACTATGAACAATAGTGATGCAATGAAAATACCTTGAGTTTCTATCTCCAAATTCCAACCACTTGCATCTAGATCTCTGGGATCAAAGAATCTCCTCTTGGAACAAAATCTCCTCCAACTCCTTCCGCAGACCCTACTGGAAGTCTATAAGAAAATCCTTTGGCCTTCTACTCAAGCTTATGTCTATCCCCCTTAACCTCCTATGTATCTCATTTTTCCTCTTGAAGATATCTTTCAAAACATTCTTATTCCAAACTCTGAGAACATTAATAATATTATTCAACTGGCTATTCCACTCCATCTAAGATCGCCAATTCTCTCTGATAAGTGGGTCAAAACCTTCACGAGTCAACCAAGCCACTTGAAAGAGAAAAGGTCTTCTTCTATTAAAAGGTAACCCCACATTCAAATTCAAATGGCTAAGTCACTTATAAAAGAAGAGATGTGACACTTTAGCTCTGGGAAATATCAATCTCCAAGCCTCATTGATATCACATTGTCGACACACACCAAAACAATTTAACTATGTTAATTCTGTAGCACAGGATTAACCTAGGTCGACTCAGAGACACAGTCAATATGGTTCTAGCTTCAATTCACGAATAACAATGAGGGGGGAATTTTATCAAACAATTTGTGTGCGTAAGTAAAACTTGCAAAAACATAAATTAAAATTAAAGAGCAACACAGAAACTAACAGAACTCAAAAGAAGTAATATAAAACAAAATTAAAGCATCAATTCAATTCACCTCACCAAGCAATTTGAATCATCATTGTTCTAAAAAATTTATCCTATTATGAAAGTTCATTCAATCTCATTAGAAGCAACTCAATCGACTTAACCCCTAAATTAATTGAAACCACAACCCTAACTGAAATATCATCCAATTAATCTGTGATTAATATTCAAAATTAGGAAATGAATCCATAACCTAATCTGTTTTCAATCCTAAACGCATTCATAATCATGAAAACAGAATAGCAATTGAAGAAGAAGATGAACATTCACATAGGATTCGAAACACTAAACCAGAACTCAAATTCTCCTTGTGTTTGGGTTGGATCCTTGAATTGATTGAGGATTTAGCCTTCCATGATCATCATCAGTGAAAGCCCCATGGAATTATTGCATGAGAATGGAAGAACAGAAAACGAAAATGAAGAACAATGAAGAACAAGCAAGAACAGTTGAGAGAAAATGAAGAACAAGAGTTTGATTCTAAAATCTAAAGGAATGAAAAATAAAACTTGTTTCTTGAAATGTAAAGAGTGTTGTCCAAGTTTCACTAAAGTCACTAACATATGTAGTGACTGAGTTCTGAAAATAAAATGGGCCACAGACAAACCCAACAATTTAATTATTTGCTATTTACAACCATGAAAGTCAAATTCGCAGCCCAAAATTACAAGTGCAGAGATGCTAACTTCAAAGCTTAAAATAACCCTCTAAATGATAGAATTGGCCTTGGGCTATTTTTAGCAAACTTGTAGATCTTTTCGTTATCTTTCCAGGGACTCCTAGAATGCTCCATTCGAAGATCGGTAGCACCCTATAGGTCCTGCACAAGTCAAATACGTCAAGTGAGCAAAAATCCGAAAATACGCAACAATTAGCAATTAAGCCCATTTACTTGCCTAGGCCAAAAACTGAATTAGAATAGGAAAATAAAGGTCCAAGAGAGGTCAAATAAGCTAAGAAGGATAGAAAAATACTAAACTAAAAGCACTCTATCACTCATTCATGAGGACCCTATCCAACCTCTCATGTAGGTTCCCTCTTTGCCACGTGAATTTAGGACCTTCATGCCCTGCATCTAACAACCCACACCACTCAACAGTCTCACGAAAGGCTCTCCTACCAATGGTATTAGGATGAGAAGAGCCTCCTTGTCAATCCTGATCATCCACACTTGCATTAAAATCCCCCATAATGACCCAAGGACTTGTCATCCCACTACTACACCACTTCAAAAAGTCCCACAAACCATGTCTGGCATATGGTGTTGGACTTCTATAAAAAAAAAAAAGTAGTAATAAACCAAGGAGATTCACTACATTTCCTGACCTCCAAATAAACAAACTGCTCATCCACATCAACAACTCTGATTTTCCTCCATATGGTGTTGGATTTCCTATTCTTCATGTTTGCTAGCCCATTCCTAGACTTCCTCCTGCACCACTTTTATTTTCCTTCATATCTTTGCCGCCACGAGATGGACCCACCTTTTTATTTTGCCTCACAATCTCTATATCTTTGGCATTATCTAAGGAGGTATTGTGATTGGAAATTATTGTGAAACGTGATCCAGAGCCTCCCTCCTTTCCATAATTAGCTTCCTTATTTTCATATCTTCTGTTATGGACCCAATATGTGGGCTTAATAAAGTGTCCCATTACAGTGGGGTCCATTAAGAGCCCATTAGTTCAGAATCTCAACAATAACTGGGGAGATCTCAACAGCGTGCATAACAGCCATCGAAGGAGACCCCAACACTCAGGGATTCTAGCTTATCTAATCAAGATGTAGCAATAATTAACCTAGAGGTAACACCCTTATAAATAAGAGGTACGCTCATAGGTATATTCATTCTCTCTCGACTCTATTGTATGTTGTCACTGTGCACACACATCACCACCATTGGCTAAGTGTCGTATCAATATCAATGTGCACAATGATTTGCTTAGTCTAGGGGTATTTTTTTCATAGATACCTTGGAGGGAGTTGTTGATCCAAGATTAACCTACTAGCTATCCAACTAGACATTCTTGTCTTCAAGGACAGAACAATTGGTACCGTCTGTGGGGATCTTTAAATTTCAAATCCCACGTTCGTGATGGTAAATATGAGAAGTAATAATCAGACTACACACTCACGCTCTGATGCGGGTGTAAGGAGAGACTTACCTTCAAATCCTATTTTGAAGGAGGTGTAGACTATGACGTTGTCCATGTGAGTGAATAAGTTTCAGATGTAGCCTCCACTCCTGCTCCAGCGACACGAGCAGTCTCACCCAATCAAATAGATGCTCACCGCTTGGACCAAACTCAAATGGTTCAAGATCAACAAATTAATCCGGTTGTGGCGGTACCTCATAATCTAGAGCCTAACGAGCGTCTCATGAGCAACGCTCTCAAGTCAATCCTAGCCAAGATGGATGACATGGAAAAGACGTACGCCTTGCAAAGGCAGGAAGGTATCAGAAACATAAAGCTCCAGATAGAAGAGTGTGATGCTGCATTGAGGCGTGAAGAAGAGCAACATATGCGGCTTATAGAGCAGCGCTTCAGGAGCATGGAGAACCCGACTCATACTGAGAACCGAGGACAACAAAGTCAAGATACAGCCAGGAAAGATGTAAACCAAAATGTCAGTCAAGTCCGAATTCTTCCAATAAGTCAGCATGTAGATCAAAGAGGCAACGCAAGTGTGATTTGGCCTGATTTAGGAGGGCCAATTAATCGGGTGGAGATTGGGAGTTCATCTCGAGCGAATGCTAGAGGTCTAGCTCAATCTCGAGATTCAAACCCGATCCACATCGATATTGGAAATGCGGCTCGCGTGCAAGCAGTAGCTCCACCCCAAACTGTCACTGCGGAAGCAAATCAGACAACCCAAGTACGGGTTGTGATCCCTGACGTTCAGGAACCTGCAGTGGTGGTTCAGAACCGAAAAGAAGTGGACCCCGCCAGAGAAGCTGCACCTCGACAAGAATGGGCGGGGGAGTGTACAGGAGGAAATACAATAGGGGGCATCATAACAACAGCCCCTTCATTGATGAAATTGTCAATGTTCCGTACCTAGAAGACTTTGATGGAATTTTCTTGTTAAAATATGATGGAAGCCAGGATTCACAAATGCATATTGATGAGTTTGACATGCAGATGTGTGTGAGGGGAATTGATGAGCCCATTATTTCCCGGATTTTTGCTACAACTTTATCTAGGGCTACACAAACATGGTTTCATACACTGTCATCGCGGTCAATCCGCAATTTTGAAGATTTTGGGCAGAAGTTTTTGTTGAACTTTGCCACCAGAAAGGAACAACCCAAGTCCGAATTCGCACTTGGGAAGATAAGACAACAACCTAGTGAGACGCTCCAAAGAAGTTGCCTTGCAGGTGCAAGGGTTGGAAGAAAAAGTGCATGTGCACCTCATCGCCGCCGGCTTGGATGGGTCATCCCGGCTGGCAAAGTTAGTCTACAAAGATCTAGTGAAATCTCTGATGGAGTTTAGGGCTCGATCAAAAAGGTACCTAATACTAGAACAAATGGAGATTGCCAATGCGATAGGTAAAGATAAGGAAAAGAGAAGTCCCAGAAGAAGAAGCCCACCTCCAAGGGGCAGGGAGCAGCAATGGGGTCACAACCAAGGAAGAAACATGGATACCAAGTTCAGGCCAGGAAAGTATGAGGCCAAATATGAAAAGTACACCCCATTAAACGCATCCCAGTCACAAATCTGGCGAGAAGTAGCTTCAACCGAGATGAAAAAGGTAGTGTGACCTCGTCCATTGTGCAATAAGGCGGGAATAGATCAGTCCTGATTCTGTGAATTCCACAACGGACCAGGACATATCACTGACCAATGCTTGGATTTAAGGGATGCAATTGAGAAGTTTATCAGAGATGGCTGATAGAGGGTTTTTAGTTGAATATTTTTCTATCCTTCTTAGCTTATTTGACCTCTCTTTGACCCTTATTTTCCTATTCTAATTCAGTTTTTGGGCCTAGGCAAGTAAGTGGGCTTAATTACTAATTGTTGCGTATTTTCGGATTTTTGCTCACTTAACGTATCTGACTTGTGCCGGACCTATAGGGAGCTACCGATCTCCGAATGGAGCGTTCTAGGAGTCCCTGGAAAGATAACGAAAAGATCTACAAGTTTGATAAAAATAGCCCGAGGCCAATTCTGTCATTTAGAGGGTCATTTTTAGCTTTGAAGTTAACGCCTCTGCACTTGTAATTTTGGGCTGCGAATTTGACTTTCATGGTTGTAATTAGCAAATAATTAGATTGTTTGGCTTGTTTGTGGCCCATTTCGTTTTCAGAACTCAGTCACTACATATTAGTGACTTTAGTGAGACTTGGACACACACTCTTTACAATTTCAATAAACAAGTTTTATTTTCCTTTCCTTTAGTTTTTTTAGATCAAAACCCTTGCTCTCATTTTCTCTCTACTGTTCTTCCTTGTTCTTCATTTTCGTTTTTCTGTTCTTCCATTTTCGTGCACTCAATCCATGGGGCTTTCATTGATGATGATCATGGAAGGCTAAATCACCAATCAATCCAAGGAACCAACCAAGGCACAAGGAGAATCAGAGTTCTGGTTTAGTATTTCGAATTCTACTTGAATGTTCATCTTCTTCTTCAATTGCTATTCTATTTTTCATGATTATGAATGCATTTAGGATTGAAAGCAGATTAGGTTGTGGATTCATGCCTAATTTCGAATATTAATCACAGAATTAATTGGATGATATTTCAATTAGGGTTGTGGTTTCAATTAAATTAGGGGTTAATTCGATTGAACAACTTCTAATGAGATTGAATGGATGTTCATGATAGGATAAAATTCTGAGAATGATGATGATTCGAATTGCTTGGTTTGGTGAATTGGATTGATACTTCTCTAATCTGTTTTACTCACTTGTTGATAATCTTGCTAATTTCTGTGTTGCTCTTTAATTTTAGTTTACGTTTTTGCAAGTTTTACTTACGCATACAAACTGTTTGTTAAAATTCCCCCCTTACTGTTACCATTGAATTGAAGCTAGAACCATATTGATCGTGTCTCTGAGTCGACCTAGGTTAGCTCTGTGCTACAGAATTAGCTTAGTAAAATTGTTTTGGTGCGTGTCGACAACGTGTTTATCAATGGCAGACTAAGGCAGTATGTGATAAAGATCCAGGGTCGCAAGAACAAACGCAAAGGCGGGGCTCACAATGAAGCCCAGGCACCCGAGAAAGATAAAGAAGAAAAAAGAAAAATGATGATGGAGATAAATTTCTAGAACCCGAGTACGATTGTAATGTCATCTGTTGAGCTTTGGGAGGAGGAGGAGACACCGCCAGCCAAAGAAGGAAGTACCTAAAGGATCTTCTTTAAGTGAGAGAATAGCCTAAGTTCAAAGAAAAAATTAACAAGGCAGAGCTCTCTCTACTCTACTTCGTGGAGGCGGATATGAGAAACTTAGTGTTGGATTATGAAGATGGCTTGGTAATCACCAGAACACTGGTTAATTGCCGGGTTAAAAGGATATTTGTAGATAATGACAGTTGCACGAATATAATTCTGTAGAGTGCATTTAAGAAAATGAATCTTGACGAAATTGACTTGAAGTCATGCAAAACAATGTTAATAGTGTTCAATGGGGAAAACACTACCCCTAAAGGTTACATTGACCTCAGGATGACGCTGGACACCAAGAAGTCATTTAAGTCAGAACGAGTCAAGTTTATTGTGGCCGACTTTCCCTCTCAGTATAATGTTATATTAGGGAGGCCAACTATCCATAAGTGGGATATGCTGGTCTCTACTAAGCACCAGAAGATTAAAATGGTGGGGAGCAAAAAACACAGTAGTTACAATCTGCGGGGACCAGAAAGAATCCCAACAGTATTACTACAATGTGGTCAAGAATAACGAGGGTGGTCCATCCTCGCCACCCCGGATTCGTCAAGGAGACCGGAATGAAATGAAGGTTGAGGAACGTAAGTCAGGAAAACTAGTTAACATGGTGGAACTTGACATGAGAAAAGATGTCGAGTAGCTGAGACCAAAGCCGGCAGGAGAGTTAGAAGACTTGAGAATAGGGGATCAGCCCTGGCAAATCACCAAGGTTGGCAAGGTGGTCAACCCGGTCATAAAAGCCAAATTGGTGGAGTACCTGGAAAGAAATCAAGATGTTTTCGCATGGAGGGCTTCAGAGATACCGAGAATAGACCCCAATTTCTGTTGCCACAAGTTGTCAATGTACCCCAAGTCAAAGCCCATGGCGCAAATGAAGAGGAAACTCGATCCAGAAAGGAAACAAGCATTGGAGGAACATGTTAAAGAGTTTTTGCACGTCGGGTTCATACAAGAAATCCAATACACTATGTGGTTGTCTAACGTGGTGATGGTTAAGAAGCCCACGACAAATGGAGGGTATGCACCGATTACACCGATTTGAATAGAGTGTGCCCTAAAGACTCATACCCAATGCCCAACATTGATCAGCTAGTGGGTAACTCTTCCGATTTCCAGTTATTGTCCTTTATGGATGCTTATTCCAGGTATAATCAGATAGAAATGTACCTGGAAGACCAGGATGAAACGACTTTTATAGGCGAAAAAGCGAATTACTGCTATAATGTTATGCCTTTTGGGTTGAAAAACTCGAGGGCCACATACGAAAGAATGATGAATAGAGTATTCGAGCATCAGCTCGACCGAAATATTGAAGTATAAATTGATGACATGATTGTTAAGACAGCCAACCTTGTCGATCACATGCAGGACCTAGAAGAAATGTTTAGCAAGTTAAGGGAATACAAGATTCGGTTAAACCCGGTCAAGTGTGCATTCGGTGTTCCAGCGGGAAAATTTTTGGGGTTCATATTGACCCACAGAGGAATAAAAGCCAATTTGGAAAAGTGTAAAGCTGTGTTGGACATGAAGCTTCCAACAAATAAAAAAGAGGTACAACAACTGATAGGAAGGCTGGCGGCTTTAACACGGTTTCTCCCGAAATCAGCAGAGAAGGCACTTCCTTTCTTCAAGCTACTCAAAAAGGAGGCTACAAGAGGCTGAAACCCGGGATGTGAAGCTGCGTATAAGGAAATAAAAAAATGTTTAGCTTCTCCACCTGTACTGTCGAAGCCAGAACCAAGAGAAGTTTTGATATTATACTTGTCCGTGGGAAATGAAGCGGTCAATGCAGTATTGGTGTGCGAGACGAAGAACACCGAAGTGTCAATTTACTTTGTAAGTAGGAACCTTCGAAATTTCGAGTTAAGGTACCAAAGGTTAGAAAAAGTAGCTTTTGTATTGTTGGTAACAGCAAGGAGGCTCCACCCCTACTTCTAGGGCCACACAATCATTGTCAGAACCAATCAGCCAATTCGACAAGTAATCCATAAACCAGAATTGGCTAGAAGGATGATCAACTAAGCAATACAATTGTCCGAATTTGATTTGAAGTACGAAGCCCAGCATGCTATAAAATCTCAAGCGCTAGCCGACTTTGTCATGGAGCTAACCCTGTCTGACGAAGGAATAGGGGATGACACTAATGTTTGGAAGGTATATATTGACGGATCATCGAATGTCAAAGGAAGTGGAGTCGGTGTCATAGTTGAAAACCCGGAGGGAATAGCTGTTGAGCAATCACTGCAGTTAAACTTTCCAACATCAAACAATCAAGCTGAGTATGAAGCACTGCTAGTCAGTTTAGCGCAGGCAAAAGAACAAGGAGCTAAAATGGTAAAGGTACTTACAGATTCCCAGCTTGTCACAGCCCAGATTGGAGGGTTGTACCAGGTGAAAGGGCCCTTGTTGGCAAAGTATTCGAATAAGGTCAAAGAAAGTATGGCCGACTTTGATGAAATTACTATTAACCACATTCCCAGAGGGTAAAACTCCAGGGTTGATATCTTATCAAAACTGGCGAGCACCAAGAGTCCGGGAAATCATAGGATTGTGATCCAGCAGGAAGTTTCCAAACCGAGTTGTGTATTGATAATCTCGGCTGCTGAAGACTGGAGAAGGCCTATGATTGATTACCTAGAAAGAGGAATCCTGCCAAATGATGCTTTAGAAGCCAAGAAATTGGTGTGTGACGCTGTTATGTACACAATTGTGGAGGACAACTTGTACTGTAAAGGGTTACATACCTCGATGATGGTTTGTCTAAACCTAGATAAGGTAGAGTATTTACTAACCGAAATACATGAAGGAATAAACGGCCAACACATGGGGGCCAAAGCATAAGCAAGGAAAGCCCTTCGAGTAGGTTACTATTGGCCAACTAAGGAAGCTGACTCAAAGAGTCATGTCAAAAAATGTGAAAGTTGCCAAAAGCATGCCAAGATAATATGGTCCCCGCCAGCCGAATTAAAGTCTGTCTCGGCTCCATGGCCCTTTTTTAAGTGGGGAATGGATTTGTTGGGACCATTCAAGGTAGTGGAAGGATAGCTAAAGTGGTTGATAGTTGTCGTTGATTATTTCATCAAGTGGATAGAAGCGGAACCTATCACCACCATAACTTCAATCCGGGTGCAAAGTTTTTTCTAAAGAAACATCATCTCCAGGTTTGGCATCCCGGGAGAGATTGTGACAGATAATGGAACTCAGTTTATTGATAAGAGGTTCCAAGAGATGATGGTCGGATTCCAAATCCAACACCATTTTGCTTCTATAGAACACTCGCAGTCAAATGGGCAAGCCGAGGCTACAAATAAAGTGATCGTAGACGGGTTGAGGAAGTGTATACAAGATGCCGGTTCCAGTTAGGTTGAGCAATTGTATTACGCTGTGGGGGTAAAGGACCACCGTTTAGACGTCTACCAAAGAAACCCTGTTTAGATTGACATACGGTTATGAGGCAATGATTCCAGTTGAGATTGGTCAAACATCTTGGAGAAGGAAGAATGTTCTTCAGGAAAAAGAAGAATAGAACAATTAAGCTTTGGCTTTAGAGTTCGATTTTGTTGACGAAATCCACGTCATGGCACATTGCTGGGATTTGGCGGTAAAACAACTTGCATCCGTCAAGTATAACAAGAAAGTGAAGCCCCGAACCTTCGACACGAGTGATCTAGTACTCTGACGAGCGGATATTGGAAACAAAAATGCCAAAGATGGAAAGTTAGCAGCCAACTGGGAAGGACCTTACCGGGTTATAGAAAAACTCGACAAGGGAGCTTACATGTTGGAAACCCTCGATGGGAAGGCAATAAAAAGAACCTGGAATGCGGATAAACTAAAAGTGTATTATAGTTAGATCCGGTTCCAAAGTTTCATCCAAAGTTAATATTTTTCTTTTGTTATGATCAATAAGTTGTGATTTTGTTGAGTAATGATTTTTTCCTTTGTTAAGATTCATAAGCTGTCATTTGGCAACAATGTTGTTTCTTATTTATTGGGATCATGAGCCGGTTTATGGCAAGTTTGCAAATAAATGAAGCATTTTTGTTTGTGATTTTGCAAACAATGTTGTGATTTTTGTTGTGAAACAACGCGCGGACATAGTAAAAGCCTTTGCGTGCATGATGCATCAAAATTATTATTTTGGCAAAGAGAAATATGCCATTTAAACCCTGATCAGGTTGAAATGTAGGAATGTTTGGTTAAAAAATCCAATTTCTGCATGTAGCAAACTAATCTTTGTCGAGATTAAGTTCAAGGATGATAACCTGAAACATGTTGCAAAGATAAAACGAAAGGAATCTTTGAACAGTAAAATGTCTGGTCGTTGAAACCAAATGAATATTTATGCAGACTACGAAAAATATTTTTGATTTTGGTCAAATCATTTAATAGAATCCGGCATAGTATGGATTCATGCGTGTGAACGGAACTCTAAGAAGGGTTGAATTCACATAGTAAGCAAGGAATAGATAAGCAAAGCGATAAGCAAAATGTTAACCACAACGAAACTGGGAACAAACCCAGCAATATTCGGTACAAATTCAAAAGAGGCTCAAAGGCCCCAAAAGAAAGGAAAACAAATATTTGGTACAAATTCAAAAGGGGCTTAAAGGCCCCAAAAGTAAGGAAAATAGTTACAAATTAAACCGGCATCCCGACCCTTCAACATTTAAGCTGCCCGAGATTTAAGCTTGGTCATCAGTTTGATTGAAAGGGATCACATCTTCCTCTCCGCATATTTGATCTACATCCAATTGAGTCACTGAATCTTCACGAGGAAAAGGGGGAGAGATCAACCTGCCATCATTAACGGAAGCCTTAAAGTTCATATCGGTAGTATTAAGCTCAATTTCGGGGTTCAAATAATGAATTTGCTCTAGGGTATTGTTGAAGGACCCCTCCACGGCTACTGATAGCTGAGTTCTCACATTAGCAACATCAATCTTGGCATACTCCAGCTCTGCCTCAGTCTACTTATGTGTCTTCTCTAGCTTGTCATACAACGCATTCAAATCCTTAAAATTTTTAGCGGTGATGGCATTTCATTTCCGTAGAGAATCCATGTCAGACTTTGCCTTCGCAGCAGTATTCTGAGCCACAAGGAGTTCCTTACGAGTCTTTTTGGTTTCCTCCCGGGATGCTTGAAGCTCATTAAACATTTTGATATATCTGATCTTCAGAGTCGCCAAACTCTGAACCAGAGATGAACATTTCATGGCACTAGGCTCAATGAGGCCAAGTTCTTGTATTTCAGCATCGGAGAAGGGAACCAGATCCGTGAAGTGCTTGGGTGCTTGAACGACATGGAAGAGTTCTTCGAAAATGCCCTTCTCCCAAAGGGATCCGGGTAATAACCCGGTTGCAACGGAAGAAGAGGTATTTGGAGCTTGTTGAGCAGCAGGTGCCCGGGGTAAGACGACTGTCAGAGCAGGTGCTGTTTAGCAACCAGAGCCTTCTCCTTGTGGGCCTCTGAAAGCTTTCGCTTCTTTGACCCAGGGCCAGTGGCTGCGGAACCTTTCCCCAAGTCCAGAGCGGCAAGAAAAGAAGGGGGTTGAGGTCACCGTGGCTGCTTGGAGGTGATTGGGTTGCCAGAAGTCGAGGTAGGAGGTGTTGGCTTTCCCATACCGGAAGCCGGAGTCGAGGTAAAGATTGGTTGCTTTCCCAAATCGAAAACTGCAAAATAAAAGGAACAGTTAGAACACATAAATTCATGTATAATAAATAAAAATGGACATGATCATACTCGACTGTGCGGGAAACTCGGATAGATATTTGCGAATAAAGAAAGCAACGTTGGGATGGTCGTGAGCTTCCTTATAAGCAGGTATCCGGGTAACCGAGAAAGCATCAGAATCTGGCAAATCTGTTTCATCGAAACGATAGAAGGAAGGAGAAAACTCGTGGTGGGTATGGGACCAATAGAGTGGAAATTTCAACTCTACGTCCCTAGAATCAGTGAAACAAAGAAAAAAAGTTGCTTGTCGGGTTCAGCGATAACTTTGTAATAGTTGTTTTTAAAATTTTTAAACGAGTTCGTATATACATGAAAGAGCTTACACTCAGTGTGACCCCGGATGGATGTCCATCATTTCCTATTTGGGGGTTCCCTACCTGTCCTACCAGTTTGGATAGTAAAATAATAAAAGAAAAGAGGAACGATACTAAGGATTTCCAAGTGTTGATAAAAATGTTTGAAAGCTTTTATGAAACCCCAACTGTTTGGATGAAGTTGTGAGGGAGCCAAATGAAGTTTATTTAAAATACTCAATAGAAACTCGGATAAGGGAAATTGGATCCCTATCCGGGTAATTAAATCTTTGTAGAAAAAGAAAAAAGAAGGGTTATTCCCCTCCCTTAAAGAACAGATAGGCCCGTCCTTATCAGGAGGGCGCACTTTAAAATTTTCCTGATTCCCGATAGGGAATGCGGCAACGTCCTCCGAATCCAGCTCGGACAATGTATGCAGTACTTCATGTGTTACCCACGGGAACTTGGAAATCATGGAAGGGGAACCAAAATGCAATTTAGCAGATTGGGACTCGGCAACTCGTTCCGATGACGACAAGTCCATAAATACCTGCGTCAAAGAAATAAAAATCAGTAAAACATAGACATACTTGAAGAAGGATAGTTTTGGTTGGGAGGCGAGTTTGTTAGACTAGAGGAATCATCCGAGATAAGGACGATGTCTTTAGATTCGTCAATATTCTTGGCAGAATCAGGAGGACTACCCGGCACAAAAATGGCGCTACTTGGATTGGCAAGACTCGGTTTAGGGACAAGAACCAGGTTGTGACGAAAAGATCCAAGCAGCGATTCAGCCATGGAATTGCAGTCGGATTTTAAAAGCTTGGTGTTTTCATAAACACAGTCGAAACACAAGTCAAACCGAGATTTCAAGGCAGGTTCTAAGGTAAGGGTAACACTACCTTGGGACAACAAAGAATCTGGGCTCTTCAGTTCAGAACCAAGAGAAAAAGGGGAAGGACATATAGGGGAAGCCCTAGTGTCAAACCGAACCTTAGTCTTGTCTAAAGGAATTTTGTTTTCAGGAACTCTAATTTTCTTATTTTTGTCAACCCTACCAATATGTGAGCGAAGCAGAGCCTTTTCCCTTTCTTATTCAGGAAGGGAAAAACCAAATAACCAAATCCCAACCCTAGGGAGAATGGTTTGTCGTAATCTTGTCTCTTCTTCAGGAGAAATGTTCATCATAAACAATAAAAAGAGACTTTCCAAGAAAATTGTCCGAAGAATCGAAATATTTGCAGCAAGAAAACAAAACCCAGAAAATGACCAAACATGGAAATCACCCCAAGAGAAACCAACAAACTACAATCGAAGTAAAAGCGAAATCAAGAAGTTTAATGGTAGTGGGGGTACCTGTTTCTACAAAGATTTCCTAAAGCTTAGGTGACGAAACGCTCGAAATGACAGAAATGAGGGCTCAGAAAATGCAAAGAGATACTCAGAAAGAAGAAGCAAGGAAGGAGGAAAATGCAAATGAAAATGAAAGGATATATATACAGATACAAAGGGGGATGCAAGTGTAACTGTCAGACACGTGCAAAGCATCGCGTTATCGTTACGTAGCCGTTAGATGCGTGCAAAGCGTCATGTCTGGGGACAAAAAAGACAAATCAATTCAAAATTTCATAATTGGCGCACAATATGAAACGACATAGCATTAAATGTGCGTGTATATCGAAGGGGAAAAACAGAACACCAACAGTGTGTTGTTGCTAATGATAAGACAGCTGCAAAAAGCAACTTCAAGACAGACGTTCCGGATTCTAGACGTGAGATACGTGGAGCCCTTGCGATTGTCCAAATCCAGGGGGACTAAAACGCGTGCAGTACTCGAATATGGACAATCAGGTTAGAAATAAAGAAACAACCTGAAATATATGAAAAATCGGGATCAATCATCTCTACTGAAAATAATAGGAATACCCACAATAACCAAGAGGGGGGTGAATTGGTTTAAACTTGGCCTTTTTAAAACTTTTTAGAAAATCATAGTTTATAGGATCTTAATCACAATAGAACCAAGAATACTTCAATTCAATCAAACCACTTAGCCCAAGAAAACAATTGCTAAAAACAGAACTTGTTTGGTAATGAAGATAACTTCAAGAATCAATGATCAAGATAACAAGAAGAGACTCGGGAATAGAAAACAACACAAGAATTTATATTAGTTCACTTCTCAAGAGAAGCTACATCCAGTTTCTTCTAATCAACATTAGATTATAGTTCTACTATTATCATTTTAGTTCTTACAAGCTTTACAACAATCACTCTTTATCAAACCTAGATAAAGAACAGAAATCTAAAACCTTATTAGATTCCTAATGATCAAGACATAGAGAACTCTTCTCTACTCTTCCCTCTAGAGAAACCCACTCTAGAAAAGGCTTAAAGAACCCTTTACAATAATTTCAAACTATCAAGAATACAAAAATGAATTTACAACATGAGATAATGGAGAGATACAACCTGATGATCAAATGAATATGAATGAATATAGTTTATCAATCAAAGTTGAAATGCATAAATTAAATTCAGAACTTTCTCTCCAAAATATCTTTGAAAATCTTACCCAACAAATCTTTCAAAACACCATGAAGATTAAAGAGTGGGACAAGAGCTTTGTTAACTCAGAAAATCCTTTCAAACTTTGAGAAGACTTGTGTATGCTCAGAAAAATCAATGTCTGTAAGTTGAGTTTTCAGACAAGCCTTCAATCTATTTATAACAAATTTTTATAACTGAATGTAATCGATTAAAGCATCAAGTAATGGATTAAATTATCATGTGTAATCGATTAAATTGTCAAATAATCGATTAAAATGTTCATAGCTCATTCTGAAAAAATGAAACGAGCAAAGTAATCAATTAATATGAGTCGTAATCGATTAAAACAGATAGGTTTAGTTTTAAAACAAGCTTGTGTAATCAATTACATATTGTGGGAATCGATTAAAGCAGATAGGCACAAATCCATAATGTAGTTATGTAATCAATTATAAAATATGGTAATCGATTAAACCATTCAAGGACATATAAATATGAACTTTAGTAATGGATTATGATTCATGTAATCGATTAAAACAGGAAAACATGATTTTCATTTTGTGCTATGTAATCGATTATAGCAACATAGTAATCGATTAAAATGTTTTACATGGCTTTCCAAAATGAAAACAGAAGTTTGTAATCGATTAATTTGATGTGTAATCAATTAAAGCAGTGGAATTTTGTTTTCCAAAAACTTAACCATGAGAATTTCATTTCCTTCGAAAACATGTATTGCTTTTATGCTTTAATGAAATCATTTATGCAAGTTAATGATCATGTTCATGCAATGCAAGAATCATAAGATTAGCCTCTCATACACTTAATCAAATTAAAAATTCCTTAGCATGTGAAAAGCTCAAAACATTATTTTAAGGCATAAGCTTCTTCTTTAGCTTCATCTTCTTGCTACTCCCCCTATATCCAACATCTACTAGGGATGGTCATATAAATCAATGTCAAGAAAAGAAGCAAATCGATAAACCAGGTAGAATGGCCTCATGAAGTAAAACTTGGATATACATATGAGAGTACATACAAAACAAATGAACAATCTCACCTCAAGAACACAAATCCCAACCCCCCAAAACTGAAAGATGGGATTGTATAAATTAATACACCGTGCCTGCCTAGAAGCCTAGATAGCCGGGCTGGGGGGGCAACTGTTACGGACCCAATATGTGGGTCTAATAAAGTGTCTTATTACAGTGAGGCCCATTAAGGGCCCATTAGCACAGAATCTCAACAATAATTGGGGAGATCTCAACAACGTGCATAACAACCATCGAAGGAGATCCCAACAAACAGATATTCTAATCCCAACAATCAGGGATTCTAGCTTATCTAATCAAGATGTGACAACAATTAACCTAGAGGTAACACCCTTATAAATAAGAGGTACGCTCACAGGTATATTCATTCTCTCTCAACTCTATTGTATGTTGTCACTGTGCACATACATCACCACCATTGGCTAAGCACCGTATCAGTATCAAAGTGCACAGTGATCTGTTTAGTCCAAGGGTATTTCTTCCATAGATACCTTGGAGGGAGTTGTTGATCCAAGATTAACCTACTAGCTATCCAGCTAGACATCCTTGTCTTCAAGGATAGAACATCTTCCATTATTATTTTTCTGCATCTCCACCTTCACAGAATCTTCCTTTTTTACGCCCGCAACCGCCTTCTATTTTTTAAAATTCCGTTGGGCAATCATCCAGATACCGTAACAGTCTTCACCCTCTTTAATGTTATTTTCAGTCTAATCCATAATTATAGGCTTTGATATCCTAGGGTTAACGTCATTCGTAGCAACAACGTTCTCCTTTACCACGACTCCACCTTTCTTCGCTTCTATACCTAGTTGTTGTACACCCAACATGGTTTCCAATACACGTCCACACCGAAAGCAAATGGCATGGAATCCCTCATATTCTAGATTCATCTTATATCCCCTTGCATAGATGTGTGTTTCCAAATGTTTCTCCAAGTCTAGTACAATACAGATTCTGGCGAACTTCCCTCTTGAGCATATCGACATCAAACAATTCATTTTAAGAAATTTCCCTAGACTATTATCGATTCTTTGGAGAAAGATGTCATTGAATAACTCAATGGGCAGACATTGAATTCTAATCTAGACAACCACCTTTTTCATCGCTTCCGCCTTCATCAAGAAAACAGGTCTCCATCGTTGTACAATAAGATAGTGATTTGTTACCATCCAGGGACCTTCAAACAAAGCAAAATTATAGTTTTCCTGATTATTGAAGACCACCTGATAGAACGCATCATGTATATCAATGATTCAAATAGTTCCACTATGAGCCCACTCCCTCTGAATTTTTGCTTCTATAATGCAGAAATTAACTCTTCTTCCCAACACATTTACCAATATTTTGTTCAACCATGATGAGGCCCAACACAGAAGCTCAACATCCATTAACAAAATAACGAGACCATAAAAATAATGTGTCCCCTCTCCACTATTCTTGTTTGGGACTTCATCCATCACATCAGGTTGTTCTCTCCCTTCCACCTCCATCAAAACTCCCTCAGCACCACCCACTAGTCTGTAGAAGCTTATCAACAAAGGAATTTCCTTCCTAACCACCTCCATGCCCTCTTTAATTTTCTTTATGCTCCTATGGAAGAGGTCCTACTCCTCTCGAGTTGCTTCAGACTCATTATTTTGGTAAACCCTAAGAGAGCTCACCATGAGAACTTTTCTCTAATTTCACACAATTAGACTTAAAATAAATAATCTAATGGGTTATACTTAAACGTGTGCAAACGTCATATGCAAGAATGCCTTTAATGCTGAAATGATAAAAGAATACTATTTATGTGTAAAAAAACATGAATGCTATTTCGTCGGCCATTATTTGCATTCATAAAGGGAAGACCCCGAGTTTATTGTCACTAAAATTATTTTATTCTTGCTTATGGACCACTAACAAATAGCTAGAAAAGCATGTCTGCACTCTGCACAAAACTAAACATGGTTAACTCCATAATGCACTAGAGGGCCCCATCCATAAAACAACGCATTTTTTCACAAATTGAGAAAGCCCTTGCTGAAAGTAATAATAATACCCTAGACCTAGAAAATACAACCAAGAAGACAAAACTGGGAAAAGTGGTCAACCAAGACTTGTCACGCTACAAAATTCATCAACAAAGCATGACATGATGCTCAAATATACTGCCAAAGTTCATGTCACATGGATGTTCCGCCAGGGTAATTATTGTTGCATAAATATGGTCCGTCCAAGAATTTCACCTTGTCTTGTTTCTGCATCACATGACAATGTAAGTATTGCTAGATGAGCAACGATGAAAAGGTCATGGTGCAAAATGCAAAAAAGGATCAACAATGAAAAATGGATCACAAGTTAAACAGCGAAAATGGTTCAGTCTAGTAGTTATACAAATCATTATGTAACATCATAAAACAAGTTTATATAGAAAATAGTGAAAACAGAAAATGAAAAAAAAAAAAAAAACTAAAATTTGCTTGTATGTATTATGAACTTTTTCTAAACAGAAGTAAAAGTAAAAGCAAGATGAAAATTTTGTAATTAAAAATTAAACAGGACACACTCTGAAACAAAAGCTCTAAGCTATTAAAAAAAAGCTCGAAGGTTCTCCTTCTGATTGCTTTCAATTAAATCAAGTATATTCATGTCAAAAGGTAATGAGTCTAAAAATACCAACATTTTTAGCATGAAAGGGTATACCCAGTAAATATTGAATGTTGAAACAATGATCTTCAGTTTAAAATATAGCACAACTCATGAGCAAGTTCATTAACCCTATAGCTTCTTTGAATTACGTATAACAAATATCTATCATCTCCCTGAACAATTCCACTAATTCTGTTTAGTTCTGAGGTAGCTAAAAGGGAAATTGAACAGAGATTTATATCCATCATGTCCCTAATATCTTATAGCATAAGCGATATTTAAACAAACTTTAGGAGGTAATATCTGATGCATAAGAAATTCAATGTCTATATTGTCCTTAATCAACCAATGATTAAACAAAACATTAAATTTCGACAAGGATGTGGATTAACTCAATTAGCGGTAAGTGCCAATCAAGAATACTTGTAGGAAGAAAATAAAAATCAGTCAGACCTCAATCAAATAATGAAGGTCTGCTAATATGAATTTATTCTTCAAGATATCTTTGACATAATAAAAACGTCCCAAAGTTATCAATTTGTATGCCCAAATTTAGCAATGTCAGTGCCCTTAAACAGATATAAAAAGGTGCATAAAGAAATCACATAAAACATGGGCTTTGACGAAATGAGCCTGTCTGCCAACAACCATGCAAGCATTACCTTCACTTTAATTCAACTAATTACTTAATACTCAATCAGAAAAGCAGGACCTCCATACAGAGTATATTACCTATTTATAATGTATCCATTGATCTAAAAAATTCATGTATAAAGTTTTAAGACTTTAATGGTGTTGGCTAATAATAAGGTTAAATAAATAACTTTCTATCATCTTCTCCATGTTGAAATCAACCTAATCAAAAGATCTATACATGTTTTAATCTATAGGCAAACAAAAAGAGGAAAAATTCTGTAATCACAGAGAAACAGAAACTACAGAACGGATGCATAAATAGGTAAAGTAACCATAACCTTAAAACAATTAATGCAGAAACAACTGAAACCTCAAAATTGCATAAATTTGATTACCTGTTTCATCATTGAACTGACAAAGTCTTCCAATGAACCAAGATTATTAGCGGCGTGACTGTTTTGAGACTTCTGCTGGTTCATGATGTACCTGTGTTGTTTCAATGAGTTTTCATCACTCAATCCCATAATTCCATCATGCTTCATTTGTAAGGGATCACAGAAATTGAAGTCCAAGTTTCTGTTGTAGGTTGAGTTAATAGAAGTATGGCCTTCAGGATCAATCGGAGTCTCTATTGAGTTACCAAGAACATTTGAATGGTAACTACTATCATGATTATGGTCATCCCACCCAAGATATGGCACATTATTGCTCATTTGTCCTGAATTATTTATAAAAGTGAGTCCTTGAGAGTGCATATCTGTCAGAGAATCATGGGATTGATTAGACAGTGAAGTAATTGATGAAGCACCACTCAGATTCCCGCCTTGCAAAGTTTCACTTGGAGGGTAAGAATTTGTCCCAGATGACCGCATAGGACTTGACCAAATATCACTACACCTACCATGATCCACCAAAGGAAGAGAAAATTGTGAATGCTGAGAGGCTACTGAAGTTAAATTCTCATATACTCCTCTCCCTTGTGTGTTTTCGCTATCTGCTTTCAATACCAAGGCATTCTTTGAGATGTCCAAAACCGGAGAGGGTGAGCTACCCATTGTTACTTTTGGTATTTGATCTGAGAGTCTATTTGACACGGCAAAAGTTGGTCTAGCATCAATAAGAGGGGACATGTTTTGAATAGGACTAACACTAACACTAACACCCTTATTATGTTGCAATTGATCAAGGCCTATAGACATTGGCATTCCCTGGATACCATTTTGATTACCCCAAGCTATGGCCGATTGGAACTTAAGTGGATCATTTATGGAGTTGTTAAAATTTTGTGCATGACTCAACTGAAGAGCTTCTGAAGAAGATAACCCATGCATATTCAGACCAACAGAAGTGTTCAGTCTACCAATCATTCCACCAGGTGGAAAGGGTCTGAAAGCATTGTTATGAAACTGTTGTGGACCAGTCAATGTCTGCAAATGTCCAACGCCACTCAGAGAACCCATTCTCAAATAAGATGAATCTGCAGTACCTAAGGCTGCCACCATATTAGCCTGTCGGTTCGCCCCACAGCTAATTCTTTTCAGATAAAGTCTATATTTCTGCAACCATTGCAAACACAGTGAGATTTTGTCATTGTCTTATGTTACATTAAAATAATGAAGATAGGCTGAGAAAAATACCTGGAGGTGGCTGGCCACATTCTCCCTAGTAAGCTTTTCATCATTCATCAAGTCAAGAATCTTTTTAGGTACAGCCTCTGCAAGTAAAATGATTAACACTATCATGAATTACACAATTTAGTAATGGAACACTCCATGGCAAGCTATAAAACATACGTTATGATCATGGTATTATACTTACCTCCCAAGGCACTTATGATAAGAGTTCAAAATAATGCTTAATAACATTTTCATTTCATATCATAAGAATCTCAACATTGGATTGCTATCATATACCCAAATATTCATTTAAAAAGGATAAAAGAAAACAAGTGATTAAGCTCTTGTAACAATTGATCACAAATAGAGAAAATTACACTAACACCTCTTGTTAATTCTTCTAAATTCATAAGATAAGCCTGCCTTTTTAACTTTAAAATAACCCTCCTTACAAGGATACACAGTGTAGGATGCTTCTTAAGTGATAGGAGTGTCAGTGTAATATATTTCAAACAATTAGGGGGGGTTATCATAGGTCAAAAATGCAGAAATATGGTGTGATTTTCAAAGAAATCTCATGATGTTTCAGTATAATTTGTTCTAAGAAATATGATAACACTCGTTTTGAAATAATAGACAGGTTGAAGAACATACTGTCAATGCCTAATTGATTAACAGCAGAAACAAACTTGCGGTGCAGCTCCACCGACCAAACAACTCGAGGCTTCTTCTGAGTTGATGGGTCCTCATTGTCATGGTCATTATCATTCTCCTCATCATCATCATCTTCATCCTGATCCTTCCTCTTTTTCGAAGGCTTTCCATTTTGATCAGAGTTTCCTGTTGCCGCTGACCCTCTTCCATTGCCACTATCAGAGTTAGTTTTGTCATAGTCGCTGGTTTTGTTCTGCTCCTTCGAATCAATCTTCTTCCTCCTGATTACATGCTGCCAAATGTTCTGTAGCTCCTCGATTCTAACAGGTTTCAGAAGATAATCACAAGCTCCATGTGTAATTCCCTTCATCACCATCTTAGGGTCATCATTTACAGACAACACTGAAATCAAACATTTAACAATGTCAAGGGTTCATTGAGTAACTAAACAAAGCTGCAACACATAGTCAAAATAAAATCTTCCTAAATCACTTTACATTTATATACTAAAGTTTCATATTTACCATTCGATTCTGAAAATAGTTGTTAGAATCACATGATTTATGGTAGGCTAAATTTTTTTATCATGTGATGAATTGCAAAAGACTTCTAGTTGTGTGATACATGAATGACTTTAAATACTTGTTAGGCTTTAAGTTTACAGTTATATACCAAAGTTTCATATTTATCAATCAAGTGTGAACTTGTTCAAATAGCATGATTCGGGAGGCTAAAAATTTGTATCATGTGATGAATCGCAAATGACTTTAAATTGTGTGATACATAAATATGACTGACTTGGTGCAGTTCCAATGTCAAACACCAATCCAAACAATTCCTTTTATGCTCTACAAAACAAGACTCAATCCTACAAAATCTTTGGTAGTGATGAAGTAACAATACTTAGTTAAACCACACACAAAGCCAATCCGAAAACTAAAACCTCAACAATAGAAAATATATATAAGCATATTAACTGTTTAACTTCCTCAATAATTATATCATTAATCAATAATGTGGACAAAACTGAGAAAGAACTGTTGAAGATTGACTAGAAGATCATCGCTTACTTATGACAGGTAGGTCCATCTCAAGGCCCACAAGCTCCAGCAGCTTAAATCCATCCATGTCTGGCATGTGGACATCACTGATTACCAGGTCAAACATGGTTTTGTTTTCTCTCAACAAATTCAATGCCGTTATTGCATTTTTAGTAGTGGTTACTGCAAAATCCATAAAAATAAGTATCATTCTGAAAGAGCAAAATTGTATACCCCAGATATAACAAGAACACAAAATCTATGTATTATTCATTAAGAAAAAACCCAATCATAGGAAAAGTGTTGCACCTTCATCTAGCGAAACCTAGTTTAGATGCGGTCAAATCTTTGAAAACAAAGAAACAACAGAAAATCAGAAAAAACCAAACACAGAAAAATAGAAAATTGGGGAACTTCAAAAAAATGAAAATTATTTCCGGTCACTAATTTAATTGATCCGAACGTTTCAGAAACTGTATCAAAGAAAAATGGAAAAAAGAAATACTAATTTAATTTACTAATAAAAACTTTGACAGACCATAAAGTAGAAAAAGAGTCCGATGGAAAAAAAAGAGTCAACTCCATTGACAATAATTTCACATATCTACGGATAAATATACACATAGATATATACATATCTCTAAAACTTGAGGCATATCCTATGATTAGATCTGCCAATCAAATTAACACCCTCAATTTGACAAATTCAGGTTTACAAAACAAAATCCTTCATCAATTCAATAACAATGTCTAGGCCAAGAAAAAGAGCACAAAATAGAATTCTCATATAGTAAACAATGCAATCAAAAATTCAAAATTAAAAAACAAAAGGCAAGAGTAGAAGAAGATTACCATGGTATTGACACCTTCGAAGCAGAGTCTCCAAAACCATGAGACATGTTGAGTCATCATCAACAGCAAGAACACGCATTCCAATAGGAAACTGGTCTCTGAGATCATCCATTGTATGATTCTCCACCACGGTCATTTTCTTGCAAAAGGGTCTTGAAGCCAATACCCCAGACCAGAACAGAATCTATGAAACACAGGACCCCAAAAGAAAGAAAGAGGAAAAAAGAAGATTTTTAAGGAAGAATAACGTTGACAGGAGAAAAAGTAAGAGTGATGAAGGGAAAGAAAGAGAGAACAATAAAAAAACAATTGGTTTTTTTTTAGTGTTATGTGTTGTGTGACACAGTTGAATGAGAAAGATACAGAATCTTGAACTAAAAATGTGTGGTGGTGTGTGTACAGTGAAAGTTTGATTTAAACAAGGGGTGGAGATTTTGACCGAATTATAACTATGGAAGTTCGAGATGATGGACCTTCTTTTCTCGTAATAACAAGAAAATCGGCAATTCAATTCGAAAATTTCTGGGAAAATTTGACGCGTTGTTTGCACGCGCTCATAAAAACGGAAACATATGATGATTCTTTCCTTTTTAGAATTTAGACACCAAATTACAGATATCTTTATCTTTTTCCTAATTTCTCATCATATCTCTGTCCTTTTATTACCTAAACCAACTTTCCTTAATTATTTGAGATACATTATAGCATTATCTTGTTGTCCAAGAAACATATTACACCATATATCCCTTATTATTCAAAAACACATATCAAATCCTTTACTTAAAAAAAACATTAATTTTTTTAAGAAATCACCCGGAATATTACTGTAATTTATTTTAAAATTTATGTTAATTATTTATAAATCTATTTTAAGTTATCATCTAATTATAAATTGTATCATGGATGGATATGTTATTTATTTTTATAATAACTATTTTAAAAATCATATTTAGAAACTAATAATTTAAATAACATAATAAAATTTATTTTACATTCTTTTACAAATGATTTTAATATTTTATAAATCATTGTATATTTATAAGCAGGAAAGAAAGCGAGTAGTATATTGTTTCATTATTTTTCTTAAAGTGAGCTCATCATGTTTTAGTCACTAAATATAGGATGCAGGATTAGGTTAAGAAAAACATGCTCCTACATCTGTCATATTACCAAGACTAAAAAAGTAATAGAAAATAATATTATTTATTTAAAATTGATAACCAAAATTCCTTACAATTTTGCTTTCTTTGTCTGGTTTCATTAGGATCGAAAGGTTGACTTGATTAGTTCAAAAATGTCTTTCAATTAAGAAAAATAAAAAGAAAATTGCTATGTTTAACCAAAATTAATAAATGAAGAGCAATGTATATATGTAATATATATATATATATATATATATATATATATAAATCTTCTTATTTTTCATCTTGAGCATATATATAGTAACGCTGCTTGTTACACATTATAAAATTATACATAACTCTTTTTTCCTCTTTTGCCTATTATTTTATGTGGTTTTATATATTGATTGCCAATTAATAAGAAACTTGTAAGTGATGGTAAGCTAACTGTATTTTATCGACGGAAAATTATGTTTTAATCTGTAATCTCTATTATTATTGCACTTTCTATAATTTAGTGTTTGTCTTCCATTTTCTTAAATACCAATAATTAATTGAGTCAAATTAGACATTTATAATTTATCATTCAGCAAAAAGAAGGCATTTATTTGAGATTTGATGGAAATCATCCCAAAGAAGAAAATATATATTCTTCACCATAATGCTTTCCTTTTTGTTTCCACAAAAGAAAAAGGAAGATGATTCCAAAACTTAGGAAGGTGACATTTCAAAGGATCAGAACCAATTAATTTGGAATAATAAATTCAATTTCTAATGAGAAATTATAGCACTATAGCTATGTGTATTTTTATATAAATATAGTCATAAATTTGTATAGGCTTACTTTTAATTTTGTTTCCTCTATTTTTTAAAATATGTGTAATTTTGATTTTTTTTATTTTAAAATAAACACATTTCTTATTTTTATTTTTTAAAATCTAAAATTTTAATTTCCTATTTTAAAATAGAGACACTTAGTTTTTTTATTTTTGTAAAATTTGTACTTTTGGTCTTTTCCTCGTACTGAAAGCATTGACTATTAAAATATTAATATTAACTATAATGTAGATAAAACAAATTATCTCATATCACATTACTAAATTTAGGTCATATCAAATTAATTTCTTACCAATCAACTTATTCTAAATTTGATGAAAGGATAAAATTAAATTTAATTCATTTTTATATTATTAAGTAAATGTCCTTAAATAAATACTTTATTCTTCATCTACTCAAATGTTTTCATTTATAAAGTTGATATAAAATAAAAACATTAAACTCCTTAAAGTATGTCTTAATTAATTAATCATTTTTTATAAAGTTAATTTATTTTTGAAGGTTGTTTTCTTTTCATTAGTGTAGTAACCTGTGTTTTACACGAGTCTTAGGTTTATAATTTACAAATTCTTAAATATAATAATTATAATTTTTAATATATTGATAATATCTTTTTATTTTAAATATATATTTATATATATGACTTTGTCTATGTGCATGTGTGTATGCATGAATGTGTATATGCTTGTAAGTATATTAATAAGTATTCATTAAAAAAAAATTGAAACATATTATTATACTGAAACAAATATTTTAAAACATATTTATATTAAAAATAAATAATTTTGAATTTTTATACTAAAATTATATTAGACCAAGTTAACTTATATATAATTAAAGTAATTTAAGTAATTTTAAATTACAAGTACACGTAGGTTTGGGTTATTACCTACTATGCCTGGTTAATAAGCAAGTAGAGTAAAAATTGATTTATTTTACCCTTAGATGCAAATACCTATTAAATTATCTATTTTTAATCTATAATAAATTTTTGTACATGTTTTTTTTTGTTATTTTTAATCATTATACTTATGATCTAAATTAAAAGATAGATCAAGCAAAAGTTGAGTATTCACAAACAAAATAATATTTTTAACTATATATCAATCATTCAAAACTATAATCAATGTCATTCATAACTATTATCATCAATTTCTTTTTCATACATGCACACCTATCACATTATGTCTACCATCTTCAAAAAAAAATATTAACAATAACAAAAATGATCAATTTTAACATTATTGTAGAGGAGGAGTATGAAACATTTTTCTTTGAAGTAATATGTGACAAATGGAAAGAAAGATAAATTGTTGCCCGAGGATAACACCCTTTGTCATATATATTAAATTGGAAAGAAAATATTAGAAAGTAATATGAATTCACAAACGAAATAATATTTTTATATTATATATATCAGTCATTTGAAATCTTAATTAACAACATTTATAACAATAATCACCATTTTTTTCGTACATTCACATCCATCGCATTATGTCCACCATCTTCAAAAACATAACAACATATATAAATGATAAATTTTAACATTATTGTAGACGATGATGCATAAAACATTTTTTTTAAGTATCATGTGACAAATGCAAAGAGAGAGAAATTGTTACCTAAGGAGAATTACCACACCTGCCAAGCTGGGAAAAAACATTAGAAAATAGGTGTAAACTACTGAGGAAGTAAATTTACTTGTATGATAAAAAAAAAAAAATAACAGCTTTTAGATTGATTTCATTCTATAATATTATGGTGCATCCTCCACATCTTACCATCACTTTTCTTTTTTCTGTCCAGCTATTCTGCTACTGGCCACCTGAGACGATTTCCGGCAACAATGCACCTCTAGCGCCGCTGCCAGAGTAGAGATTTGAAACTAAAACAGAAATTGGCCTTACCAAAAATAATAGAGAAAATATAATAAGTAACAAAACTTCAACATTTTTCCCTTTTCTTCCTTTTCTAAAATCTCAAACACAACACAAACAAAAGGCACTTACTAACACAACACAACAACGCACTTTGCTTCACTTCGCACTTGCTCTTGCTCGTTCCAATTCCAATCTCACGTTCTTGAATCGTTCTATTCTATTGAATTCAAATGTGCAATAATCTCTCCTTCTTCCATATTCCCCGGTGATGATTATGAATCCAATCGAGCCAAATCCGATAATGTCTTCCAACTTCAGCCCCTCGCACCTGCGGCAACAGTTAATCTCTCATCCGCTGTCAAGAAGCTGTCAAAACCCTTGCTCCACATAATCATTGATTGCTTTAGGTCTCTCTCTCAGATTTGACACTGGATGTGGAAAATGAATTTCAGACACACACTGTTGCTGAAATTTATTTTTATTTTTATTATTTTAAAAAAATTGCACCTCGGTTGCTAGTATTTATTTTTTCTTTCCTTATTAATTATTATTATGTGGTCGAGACTGTGGTGTGGAAGGTGTAATGTTGCCGGAAATCACCCCCGGTGACGCCCAATGGTCAATGGCAGAGTAACTAGATAGAAGAAGAGAAATGATTGCAAGAGGTATGGTTGGTGCATACTATGTAATGAAATCAGTCTAACGATCATTATTTTTTTACACCATACATAAAAAAATTTACTTTCCCACCTTAGTATACTTCTAGAAAGTATTGAAAAAAAATTGTAAAATGAAATAGACATAAGAAAAGGAAGGAAACTAAAAATTAGACAATAAGTAACGCATATAAAATAATGGATGAAGAATACACTTGGAATTTAAAATTGAAATTAGATTCAATTCAAATAATTAATAAATAATCAAACCAAAAAAATGGACAATCTTAATTATATATAATCGATTTTCAATAATTATAATTGAATATTTAATTGTTAGATTGCTTGTAATTGAATAATAACATGAAAATTTCGTAATATTAATCAATTTTTCATTAATTAATTATAATACATTTTCCAAATAAATAATTTTTCATATTGATAAATATATTAAAAATATTTATCAAAAAAGTAATTATTAAAACATTATATATGAAAATATATTTAAATTTTATTATTGTAAATTTAATCATAAACAAATAATATCTAAAAATATTTTATTTTTTAATATTTTAGAATAAATTAAGTTTACAAATATATTTTTAAATGCAGTCTAAATCATAAAAAATGTTTAAAGTATAAGAAATACAATTATAAAAACTTGAGTTATAAAACATCTTTGATTTTTTTTTATTTGAATATTCACACAGTTTAATTAAATTATATTTAGGGATATTCACGGGTACAGGTCACCTGTGAACCTGAATTGATCAGAACAGTTTGGGTTGGGTCATTTATGTATTGGGTCAAAACCGTTCATATACAAGTTAGGTCACGAGTTTAGATCTATAGATCCGATCAAAATCGAACTGAAACGAACTGAACCGATCAAAAATTTTAGAGATGTATTGTTTAGTTTTAAATATTGTAATAATTGGACTTCAAATGTTGGAACTGCAAATGTTTATAGTATTCATAATCATATTTTTTCATTTGTTTAAGTAAATCTGGTTGTATCAAAGTTTATTGTAAGAAATTAGTTTGTAGGAAATAGTTGTGATTCAGACTATTATAGTAAATGTCGTTAAAGAATATTTTGTTTTAATTTGTATTAGTCTATTTTAGAATATTATGTTAATGGTATTAAATGAATCAGTTTTATTATTTTCAGACATTTGATAATATTGTATTAGTGCAAATAGTCATTTTCATCTCTGAATGTGTAAAGCACTGACAAATTTGTCCTTGAAATATGGAAATTCAAATTTTAGTCCCCGAAAATGAAAAAAGTGCGACAAATTTATTCATCTAAGGGACAAAAATATAACAAAAATGATTAACAACATGACTGCTGAATATATTAGACCAAAATGTTAGTAAGTTTCCATTTGATCAAAATGTTAGTAAATTTTCATTAGACAAAAATATCCTATGATTCTATTACATTCCAACAATGTTCTAATGATTTGAGAAAACAAACAAATAGTTGTAGCAAATTTGCAATGCATATAAATGAATATACTAAAATTTGTATTTCTATATCTCAGAAAGAATTTGTCAACGCTCTACACATTCAGGAAATTTAACATTTGACAAATTTATCTAATGGAAACTTACTGACGTTTTGCTCAAATGAAAATTTATTGAAATTTTTTATCAATCTATTCTATAGTTATATTGACAATCATTTTGTGACATTTTCGTCCTTTTGTGCCACGTAGCCTCTTTTATTAACAGTAGCGGACGAAAGTTAACGGATGAATAGATATGTCGCACTTTTTTCACTTTCGAGAACTGAAATTTGAATTTTTATCTTTCGGAAACTAATTTGTCAGGTCTTTACACATTCAGTGATGAAAATGACTATTTACCTATTGTGTTAATTATATGGAATATTTTGATGAATCATGATATAAAATACTAGTTCTAAGAAAAAATATTAAATTTAAATGGGTAACCCGTTGGCCAAAATCGAAGCGAATCATTCATGAACGGGTTGGATTTCAAAAAAAATATTCTAAAAATCGAATCGATCAAATTTGATTGGGTTGAGTCCTAAATTTGACCAAAACTAATTCAAACCGATCCACAAACACCTCTAATTATATTTTAATGACCAAAAATGTATTAATTAATATTTAAATTCAATTTGTAGCCAAACTAAATTATTACAAATCACCAAATGATAATATGTGTTATCCAAACTTTGAGAAGTTGTTTGATTTCAATATGTGTCATCTAAACCTATTTTTTGAGTTTTAAAATTTAATTTTATAGATAATAAATTATATATTATCACTTAACCCTTTTTAATATTAGCACTTTTTAATTAAATAAAATAAATTAACTTCCACAATCTGAAAACTAAAATTCAAGTAAATATGTGAACGTGTTTCTGAAAATAGGTGAAAAGTATTATACTCTAAATAGTTTAAGGAAATAAAAAAAAATACAACAAATTATACTAACTTTTCATGAGATTTCATTAAATTCGATCTTCCTGGTATCTCTCGTTTTTTTATTCCTACACTAATTCTGTTAATTGTTTATAAAAACATTACACTAATATTTTTTATATCACACTAAATATTCTTCTTAATTATTTAAAACATAGAGTTGTGTGTTCTTATAAGAGAAACTACTATAAGGTAAAAAGAAAAAGGTGATGAGCAATCTCAGAAATCTGAAGAATTCGTGTAATTTTTTCTAAAAATGTTATTCCAAAATTTAATTGAAATAAATTACATTACATCATATAACTGTCATCACAAATCATAACATTAAAAATAACCTTGTCTTTAAGGCACAATTCCCAGAATTCCAGTGGGCGCTATTGAGAGTTTCAATAATTAAGTTATTGTCAGGCTTTTTGTTATCCAATTCTACTGCTTGTCATCCCTATTCTTCCACTTATTTTTGGTTTGCATAAATTAATATTTTAGATAGATGATAAAGGCTATGTTTGAAAAACCTTTTTCCATATTTTCCTTTCTTCTATATATGAAAGTGTTTCTTTTTTCTACACCTCTTACCACCCCCATCGTCTTTCTAATTTCTTACTTGTTTTTAGGACCAGGTTAAGTGTTTAAATAGGTAATAACATAGTCTGAATTTAATTTCATCTTTTAATGGTGTATTTATTTTTTCATAGAAAAATTGAAGACATATATCACATGATTTATAATAATTCACGTATCTTTCTTAACAAATTGAATTAAATTCTTCTATTTTCAATGAACCATTTATTTTAAAAGTAAAAAATTTATCTTAATTTTATTTTTATTTTAATTTAATGTTTTGAAAAATATAAAACCTAAAAGATAGCGTATTTTCTAATTTCATATATATATATATATATATAGAAAATCTGAAAAATCCACTTTTAAAATTTTTAGTTTTTTTTAAAAAAAAACTTTATTTTCTTCTCAGCTTTGTTAGCTAAAATTATAAAAAATAACATGATAAAAGCAGGGAAATAGGCAACTATCCATCAATGGAAACTTTAGTCATTTTGTCAAAAACTACAAATTTTCTAATTTGATTAATGACAAGAATATATTTAATAATGTAATCAGGATTAATCTCAATCTACTATCAAAACGGATAGTTTTAATAGGAATTTTTGTTTTGATCGTCATTGTATATTATATTCTTCACTTTTCCATTATTTACTTAATCATTCAATCATTAAAATTATGACTAACACTTTGGGTAAATATTGAACGTAAATTTCAAACATAAATAAATAAATTTTTTAATGGTAATTTTCCCCAAACTTGAAAATGATCTTTCTACTGAAACAAAAACATGATTTAAGTTTTGAAGGAGTTTCTGGTTATAATTTCTTCACGTGAAAAACACATTTAATTGCGCGCATGCACTGTAAAAAGCCAACAATGACCTATGGGACATGGAAGCGTAGAGAATCACTTAGGAGGGTTGGTGGAGAAAGTTAGATAATGACTAATAAATTAACAATGACATCCTCTTAATCCAAACAACTTTAGTTAACAAATCATCTCTTAGTTGAATGCCCCTATGTTGACTGCTGTCTTTGCCCTTTGGAGTGGAGAAAACTTTATCATATGGTTCTAAGATATAGTTCCAAAAGTTGCATAATTAGAGGATGTTGACATTTCCCTTTTTTTAATTGTGAAATGGTTTCTAACATATATACTTGCCCTTAATTGGTGGTGCCTATTCCATCTACAATCCCAATAATCCGATATATTTTAATCCCTCTACCTTAATAGACACACAAGAAATAAAAATTAAAAAGTAGAAAATTAGATAATTAACTGAGATAAGGACAATCTTAGCTAAATCAACTATGGACGTGAAAAATAAGGTTTTATTGAAGTAGCTTTTATCACTGTTGAAATCACAAAATCTTAATTATATCTTAAACCCCTCAATCAGTAATATAGCTTCTCATACATCTCTTTTCAAAATCTCACATGAAGAAGATATTAAGAACTTATATTTAATTGTTTTAAAACAATAATATAACCATATATATTGTCAACTATATCTGGGTTAACTCTTTCTTAATAAAGGGACATTTTTATCATTTTGCAAGATATACAATTTTATAATATCTAGATTTATCTGGATTGGATACTAGAATATAGTTATTGAAAAAAGAAAAAGGAAATTTATTAGTAAGACATTATATATTTAACTTTCCCTTGGCTCTAAATATCCCATTTGCTATAGATTACTTAGAGATTTCCTAGCTGGAACTAGCAAACATGATGAAGAAATAAAGACAAGAATATTCATTAAAAAAAGTTCGAAGAGAAAGTTACTTCCTTGGAGTTGGTTCCTCAAATCACATGTTGGAAGATCCTCGCGCATTAGATGTATCCAAACAAGATCCTATGACTTCATTTATGATTATCCTAAGCACCATCATTGGCACTCCTTTCTAATATTCAAATAGGTTAATAACCTCTGGCTTATATAATAAGCATATCTTAAAGATTCATTCTTGGTACAAAATCTTGGGATTCCTTGCTTTTTGAAGGCACATGACTACCTCTTTACCAAGTTAATTATTTCATTTTTGGGGAGGGAGGGAGGGGGGGAGGACACTGTTGGGAGCAAAACAATGTAACTTAGCTTGCTTAAATGTTTATGCATGCTCGAACAAACTTAATTAGTTAATGCTGTCTCCATGTTGATACAGATTGCATTTTAATGTGTAAGTTGATATACTTCATAAGTACTGCAGTACGTACAAGGAGTTTTTTTATTTATTCATAATACAAGGAGATTAAGTGTAATTTCTATAAGAAAAATTATTAGTTGATATTAGATTATTATTTTCTCCATTAATCTCATATATATGAAACATAATTAAATATTATTAATTTTCCTATAAATTGAAAAACTTAAGTATGTGTCACCCAAATATCTATCTATATTATATATAAATCTTCTCCTACATCTGCCAAAAGAATTTTCTTCAATCCTAATTATCTTACATTTTTTCCCTTTATTGTCATTAAAATCTTCTAACCTTACTAAAATCTCATTACTTAATATTCTAACTAGGAGTGAAAATATATCAGGGTAGGACAGATTTTGGTGGGCCTAAATCTAACCTGCATCATTATTACTAGCTTAAATCTGGCTTGTTATATACCTGTTAAAAATAATTTAATAAGGCTTAAGTCTGCCTGGCCTAAAAGCTTATATACAAGGCTTGATTGAATCAGAACAAATAATTAAAAGTAAAAAAAATCAGCATAATAGACATGTTTCTCTTATAAGTTATAAATTATCAAACATGATCTTATAAATTATAATTTATATAGATTCACTATTCAGACTTAGTGAATTTTTTTTAAAGCCTACAACCTGACTTTTTTAATTAATTTCGTTTTTAAAAAACTCAAATTTAATCTTTTTAATAAATAAATTAGACTAAGTCAGACTTTAACCAGATAAGGACCATCAACCCTAACATACTATTTAGCCTATTTTCACCTGTAATTCTAACCATACATCTTCCCTATCTTCACTTGTAAGTTGTGACCTCCATCTTTCAAATTGATAACATATTAATATTAATAAAAAATTAATTGATTATCTAACCACTCACAATCTTTACCTCCATTATTATTAAAAGCTTCTAACCTGAATTACCATTTTAAATTTTTCATTAAGGACTTAGAAGAAAAATACTTGAGGAGTTGGCATTGCTGGAGCAACCCTTTAATATTAAAACCTGAAATCTCTTTAAATCCAAAACTTTGATTGTGATTAACAATAATAATAATAACAATAATAATAATAATAAGAAGAAGAATGTGCATTCATTTATATATTACGTTAAATTTTGTGATTAAGAAGGATAAGTAATATGTACAACTATTATTATTATTTGAATCTGTGAAACATATTTTGTAACATTTTTAATCCGTGTATAAATTTTTGGAGATGGAAGTTTTGCCTACTCAATCATGCAAATACTTCATATAAAATGAGGAGTTTATTATCAAATAAAACAAAAATCAGTTCTATTTTGCTTTTCACTATTAATTTATCCAATGTAACAAACTCAATAGTTTTATGAAGATATAGAACTGGAGATAACAAATTATTAGCATTCATTTCAGCCACAAAACTACTCCACTCAAGCATTCATTAAAAACACATATCAATGTCATGAATAAATAACCGTTATATCTACTTAATGATTAATATTTAACACAAAATATTAAATTTTGTAAACATATTATTTAATAATATATATACATATAATTGAGATATTATGGAATATTAAATTTATGAACGTATAAATAATTATTAATTTAATAACTTATATTTTCTACACATATAATAGAGAGATTATATATGCTTTGTTAAACTTTTTCAGTTTGAGGTTTTTATATTTTTTTTACAAATTCTTTATTTTATATTTCTATATCTTGCACGACATTTCATTCCTTATTTCTTGTGAAAAGATTTTTATTAGAGCTATCATATAAAAAATTGCACACTTTTTGTTAAATCTATTTACTAAAATAATTGACTGGACTTTAAAAGTCCGTGCAATGCAATACATCTTTGGAAATCCAAATAATACCATTAGTATTGAATTGTTTATGTTGGATGAAAAAATTACCTTAAATTCAAATATTGTATTTTTATGCAATCTTTTCTAATTTAAATTTGATTAACATATGTTTATGTGTAGAGTGATACAATTCATGCATCTATCAAGAAAAAATATGTCAACAATTTTTGAAAAATATTTGAAAAAGGAAAAAACTTACTTGATTCAAAATATGTTGATGTCAAAAAATGATCAAAAGTTAAAGTTTATCAATGATAAATACGAGTTGGTTTTCTTACCTAACATTGATTCTTCAGATATTCAAGCTTACGAAATTCTTCATTATCATTTTGTTTTTATATCTTTTACAAACATTGTTACTTCAAATGATGAAGATCTTGTGATTGGTAAGTTTTTTGTGTTTTAAAACCTTCAACAAGTATTTCTCATATTAAGTATTTTTAATAGTTTATCTTCAATTTTTTTTGTAGATGCAATTGGTCATGTGATTGAGAAAAATGATATAAAGAAAATTGAAAAAAATGTAAAGAAAAAATTCATTGAGATTGTGCCATAGGATTTTCAGTATACTTAATACAATTATTATTTCAATTCAAAATAATTTTTCATAATTATTTATGTTTATTTATACTAACACATTTCCCATAAAAAATGACAATTTTCTTTGTAGATTTATTATTATTAGCTGCACTTTATGGGGAAATTATGTTGTCACCATACAGCAACATTTTAGATAAGGAGGATTCAACCAATCATTTTATTATCATATTGCAACTATGCAAATTATACAAATTTATGGGTAACACAGATTTAAAATTTTCAAATTTTATATTTCAGGTATTTAAAACAATATAACAAATTGAAAAAACATTTTTTACTTAATTATATGTCTAGAAATTATGGGAATTTCCAATGTTTCTTTTGAAAAAAATTATTCATAAATCCTAATATTGATGTAATCAAGGCATATAAAGAAATATTTCTATATTTTTTAACCTACGTTTTTCCCTTCTTTTCAATACTATTTTAGAAATAAATCATCTTAATAAATAATTTTTTAATTTCGCAAGATGAATTCAATCCAACACAAATAACTCAAGTTGTTAGTGAAATGGTTAAGCCTTCATTTATTTTTTTGTTAGATGACATGCTACAGATTGATCACATGTTCATATTAGATTTATATAAGTCAACTAAGGTTTACAACTTAAATTAATCATATTTATTTGAACAACATTCATCTTTTAAAAAAATCATCAACGAAAATTTTATGAACAAGTGTGGTATTCTTTAGTATTGGCTAAAATCATATTCATCAAGACAGAGAATTATAAATTTATATTTAAAATTTCATATTTTTTGTAATAATTAATTTTATGAATTTTGCTCAAAATGCACTGAAAAGATTTCACAAGTTGAGAAAAATAAAACTGTGATAGGTGCAAGGAAATTTTCTCTATTATTCCTAGGTATTTTTAAAGTTTAGTTTTTATGATTATTTTTACAAATATTGTAAGGATTTCGTAATTGTTGTAAAAATAAATAAGTTTAAAACATTTTCAAACTAATTAACTAACACTTTCTGCTTCAAAAAACTAACACTTTCTAAATGTTGACTATCTTATATCTCTCAACAAGACTATACTAAAGAAGAAGCTGAGTTAAAGCAGATTTTTAACTCCTTAGTTACATATGTTTCACTAGAATTTCACGTTAAAAGTCACAAAAAAAGTTAAAGCTAAAAACAGTATCTTCTCTTTTGAATCACATTTTCTACGTAGAACCAAACACGCATAAATTAAGAACCTGTGTTATAATTTGATAACTGATTAAGAATTGAATAAGAATGTTAATTAATTTTATAAATATTTTTTATGTTAGAAAACTTTGGCTTCCCAAGTATTTGGTTGATAAAAATGTTTTTATTTTATTTTTATAGAGAAGTTGATGCTTAATTAATTAATTAATTAATTAATTAATAATTAATAATAATAATATTAAAATTTTAGTAACAAAATAATAAATATTTATTTCCTAAGTTAATTTATCATAAGAAATTTAAGTGCTTATTAATATTTGTTAATATATTTTTATAGTTATTATTTTTTTATTTGTAGAAATCATAAACATGTATCAAAAGTGTATACAACAACTCATAATCTATTAACTAATTGAAATAGACTCTATTGGTAAGTGATGCCAACTAAGTAAATGGTGACATATTCAAAGAATTTTATTCTCAAACCTAATCATAAGATTGTTGTCTTGTTTCTCCCATCAATCATCTATTTTTCTTTGTAACCATGTTATTGTACGAAGTATTATTAATTTTGTTGATGATTAATTTTTTTAGGAATTCTAGCTAACCAATTTTAAAGCATCTCGTATTCAAATCATGTTTTTTTCATCTATAAAATTTAACCTGAAATCTTGTTTAAGGGACAATTCAAGTTTAATTTTACTCAGACCAAAATATTAGAAATCTTCTAATTTATATAAATCATTTTAGAAAATTATTAATACTTATAGAACTATATATGTAGGATTAAAAAATTTGGTTTCACCCTTCTCATATTTTTCATAAAGGGTGTTTCAAAATCTACAACATAAAGTCTATTATTATTCATAAGCACACTAGCATAAAAAACATCGTCCAATAAATTAAAAGAGAACAAAACTTGTCCATTAATTTAATATGAAAACCTTAATTTCTTGTTCAAACAAGAAATAGAAATAATGTTTCTACTAATGATTGGAACATAATAATAGTTATTTAGTTCCAAAAGCCTAAACAACAAAGTAAAAACAAAAGACTTTATAGCTAATGCAACAATCTTTGCTCCATTTTCCAACTGGTAGGTTCACTTTACCCTTGGTCAATTTTTTATTCTCTTTTAGTCCTTTCACATTAGTAAAAATGTAAGTACCACATCTAGTGTCTAATACTTATGATGCTAAAGTGAATGTACACATTAACCTCAATAACATAAATACCTAAATTAAATGAAAGGCTCACCTCCTTTTTTTCCTTACTCTCTTGTAGGTATTTTGGGAAATTCTTCTTTCAATGTTTGATCTCACCAAAATGGAAGCATCCTTAGCCACCTCTGCATGTAGCCTTTAGGTAAAAAAATTTGGGCTTGAATTGCAGATTTCTACCCTTGTGGGCCCCCGATGATGTGTCAAAACTCTCTCGCCTTGTCTACCCCTTAAAGAGCATTTTGAGGTGTTTGATCATATCAAACGTCTCTGTATTCTCGTGTTATTTTTGCAGATATGAGCAAGGTAGTAATCATGAGACATACAATCGAAATATCAAGGATGATCTTAGAAGGATATTTGAATAGCGTGTTAGCAAATATGATAACTTTTTCCCAAAGAAATGATTTTCACAAACAAATATGCAAAACACAGATACTGACTGTGTCATCCAATTAGTGAAAATTAATAGATTTTTCATAAAGGTTTTTCAAATAACACTTGTATGATCAAGTGTGTCAAGCAAGCTTAAGAGAATACTAATCAATTAGCTTAAGAGAGAAGTAGAAACACTTGATTTATATTGGTTCACTCAAACAAAATTAAGTTCAATTCTCCTTTACACACTTGTAAAGGTTTCCAAAAATCAAAGCTAATTACAAACAAGTATTCTATCATGTAACTCCTGGCTACAATAGTATTCTCTAAGTCAGTATTAGTACATCTTTAGACTTACCTTGGATCTAAGAAATCCAAGTATTGTTAACATTAAGGTATTCTTGAATTTCACAAACAAATCTTTGAATGAATACAATGATTCAAATCACTTAATAAAGTGGATAAACAATTAAACTTGAATACAAAGAATAACTTTGCTAGGAAAAGGATGAAGTAATTAAGTGCAGAATGTATGGTCCAATGACTTGATAGATTTCGCTTCACATGTTTTTGCTCGTTTTCTCTTAGAATGTTCCATTATTGAGTAAAAGGTGTTGAGTCACCTTTTATAGACTTATTAGAATTATATGTTATGAGAGTAACATTGGTCTTTGATATGATCGTTGTCTCATAACTGGAGGCAGTGCAACATGTCACGCTTTGGTTGGAAAGAGAAACAATAAAAGTACAGACAACATCATGTATTTCTTCTCCTTGATGAAAAAGACCCTTGAGGAATATTCTCTTCAATCCTTTTATCCCCTTCTATTCTGTCATTTCATACATGAAATTTAAATGTTAGCAATTCAAAATAAAAGAGACAAAAAATGAAATCGCAAAAGATAAGCTTGTGCACTTCCTTTTTCAGCTAACAAGAATTTCAGTACAACACAAGATGCCACTTATACTTAATATGAAATGAAATGTGTAAGTGATTAAGTCCATTGGACGTGAATAAAAATAACAAAGTGTATGAATACTTATTTTCACAAAAAGTGGACGCTAGTTAATTAACAGTGCATTGAACACTGGATAATAACTTTTTAATAAGATAAGTTCCACTTCTGATTAGACGCATACTAATAAGAGCTTGTTGGATAAGAAATAATACCAAGAGTGTTCCATATGTAGTAAGTACTTTTCACTTAAGAATCACCCATTAGTCCATTAATAATTTATATCTTAATAATCATCAAAATTATGGGTAAAGGTGGATCGTCTAGTGATGGACCATCCAGTCTTAACAATCTCCCTTTTTTGATGATGACCAACCATATAAATTTTGATCAAGATAAAACATAATCCTACTAAGATAGAATGATCATGCATGATTATGAGTTGTTTTATAGCAAACAAATCATAGCACATATATATGAAGGTTTGTTAGAAACTCTCCTAGAGTTCAACAAGCTTTATGCATGTTGCAGATAATCACTATTAAAGCAAAACATATATGTAACAATGGATAACACCAAAACCACACTTGTATTATTTAATAGAGTGCCTTTACATATCAAAAATCCTCTAACCTTTTCCCCCTTTTGTCACTAACAAAAGATATAGAGTTTAAAGAAAGAAACTATGATTAGACTTCATTTCCACTCTTGGGTTGTGATGGTAGAAGTGGTTGAAGTTAGTGATGTTGGTGTTGGTTTAGTAGGGACAAACAATATGCTTGTTGGTGGTGGTTGTTGAATGGAAGGTTGCAGTTTGACGAGATGAGGTGGTTGGACGAATGAAGTAGCATCAACTCCTATCATAGTCATTTGAGCTTGTTGAAGATTTTGCAATAACATATTAACATCAATGTGCCAAACATGGAAATAAGCTTTGGAATGAAATACTTTCAGTTTAAGAAAAAACAAAATGGAGTATATAAAATGCATGATTAGCAAGACAAACTAGAACATACTTGGAGGTAACAATTGGAGATCATACCTTGTCACATGTGACATAGTTCAAGTATCTTGATCTGAGGAAGCAAAAATTTTAGTTTCTCCATCTGTGTCCATTGTTTAGGTTGCAACAAGCAAAAAAAAAAGTGTCATTCCTTCTTCCCCTTTGTCTGTTGCCTGAAAAAAGATAGCTTCACCATGGAACAGACTTAGCCCGAGGAAGCGTTGGATCTTCAACTACATCTTGCAACTCTTGAGTACCCTTTCCAATAGTCTAATGTATCTCATTCCTAATTAAACACACAAAAGTTATTAGCAACCTCTTGAACAACAACAACATACAACTATTCAAACAAGTATCACTACAAGTTTTGCATGTGTTGTTTTACCTTCCAATTTAACCTCATTGCATGTACAACCTAGCTACAACTAGTTAAGAAACCTTTAACCAAAAGGAAAAACTAATAATTAAATCCAAAAGATCTATGGCAAAGAATTTGGTTAAAATATGTTAATGCTCAAGACATTCCATTTTCCTAAAAATCAATTCAAAATATTGTATGTGTCTTTTTCTTAATAGGTATGGAAGGATGTATTTAGGGTAAGTGGTCATGGATCCAAATATTACCTCTTCAAATTAGCTACAAAAATCTGCAAAAGCAAAATAGATTGAATTAATCAATCAAAATATTACCTATGCAAACTCCTTTGGCTTGGAATCCTTGGATCCAAATATGTTCAATATAAAGGCATGCACATGCATATTTGACATCTAACTGGTTGTCTTTTATATATTTATGAACTTTGCTTAAGAAAACCTTCTTAGCTTGAGGGAAGCTAATCTGCCAGACACAAAAGAAGACAAAGAAGCAGTTATTCTACATTGAAATGAAAATTTCAACTAACTAATTTTAGCCTACACATATGTGAAAAGTTTTGTTGTGTCTTGGTAATGTGGTGAACAAATCATTAATGATGAAAAAGAAATTAAGTATACAATAAAAGGAACACACCTCTGTTGCTCTTATCAACTGAGCTTCAAGAAGGCATAAATGAGTACATAGTATCTGAACCTCAGAACCAATTTGAAATGAAAAGAGAGAAAAATTGATAATTTTCTAATTAATCAATTAAAAAACGTAGCTTTGTGAAGCTGATATACCTTGACTGAAAGTCCTTTGATATTTCACCATAAGATAACATGTTTCTCAGGATATTCAAAAGACCATCTATACCAGGACAAAAATGAGCATCTTTGATTGGAAAGTAGCTTTTCACTATGGTTTTGATGCCATATATATGTAGCAAAAAAAGAAAAAGAAAGAAAAAGAGAGAAAATAAAAAAAGGTCAAAATGACAAACTTACAACTTACAAATAGCTTAAAAATATAAGTGCTCAGCAAAATGATATGGAAGCTAACTGAAAGTTGAAAAGTTAGCCAGTAGTTGAAAGGTAAAAAACTAACTTATTAAATTATAAGTGCTCAGCAAAACGAGTTGTTGAAATAGCTTAAAAATATAAAATGACATAAAAATAATAAAATCATGATTTATTTTAAAATGTAATAAGAAAAATGAATAAATATATCGAGAATAAAATATAACAAGTTAGAAGTTAATGTTTTTAAAAATGATACCTCAAGTAGTGCCTTGCTGTTAATATTATTCTGCAATTCTGACTTTATGAGTTTGTGGCTATATTAGTTTAATTTTATTTTCGTTCTAGTGACTTGCTATAATTTTATTTTTGTTTGTATATTTGTCATGATAGTACTGCCCTAACATAGAAGACATTATTATATTTTGTTGTTTGCATTTAGGATATTTTTCCTTTATATTTGTTGCACATGTTGTCTTAAAAGTATATAAATTAGACAAATGAAAAATAGAAGTTGTACTGAAAGTGTCAATGCCTCAAGTCCTCTACCACCGGTTATTCCCTCTCAATGTCCTACTGAACCAGCTAGAGCTCCTTCACTATCAGGATGATATGATGGGTCAATCATTTGCTTCATTGGTTTCAATGGTGGCAGCTGCAGAATCCGCTATTGGGTTAGCCATTTTCGTTCAAGAGGTACAAAATAGAAAAACTACTAGAACCCCTTCTAATGTTTGGATGCACTACAATAGGGTGCCTTTTGCAAGTATTGTGGTAAATCTTATAAGGCTAACAGTTCTAAATATGGAACCACTAACTTGATAAGGCATGCAAGAAATTGTATGAAAAACCCTAATAGGGAGGTTGATAGGAAACAAAAGAAAGTTAATGTTGGAAAGAGATCTGAGGATGACCCTAATGTTGTTAGTAGGAAACTTGGTGAATTCAATCAAGAGCGGATACTTATAACACTTGCAAAGATGATTATTTCAGATAAACTTCCTTTTAAATTTGTTGAAAATGAAGGATTTAGGAAGTTTATGAAAGAGGCTCAACCCTATTTTAAAATTCCTTATCGTACGACTATTGCTAAATATCGAATTCAAGTGTTTAATGATGAAACAAAGAAGTTGAAATGTGTGTTGTCTACAAATAAACAATTGGTTTCACTTACAATTGATACATGGACATCAATCCAAAATGTCAATTACATTTGTGTGATGGCTCATTATATTAATGAGGCATTTAGGTTGCATAAGAAGATATTGAAATTTTGTTTGATAGTCGACCACAAAGGTAAAACCATAGGGATAACCCTAGAGAATTACTTGAAAGAATGGGGATTGAAAAAAATTGTTTTGTAACAATAGATAATGCAAGTGCTAATAATGTAGCCATTTCATATTTAGGTAGAGGTCTACTTTGTTGAATGGAGAGTTCATGCATATGCGATGTTCTGCTCACATTTTGAATTTGGTTGTTAGTGATGGGTTGAAGGAAATTGACTCCTCAATTAGTAAACTAAGGGTTGTATGCAAGTTTGTGAGGTCTTCTCTTAGTAGGTTGGCAACTTTCAAGAGGTGTGAAGAGGAAGTTGGTGTAAATTTTAAAGCAATCTTAACACTTGATGTACCAACTAGGTGGAACTCCACTTATTTAATGTTAGATGTTGCTAAAAAATTTGAACAAGCTTTTTATCGCTTTGAGTATGTTTAGGCTACATATGTGCTCAATCTTTTTACTAGTGAAGAAGGATGTCCTAAAGAGGTTGATTTGAAATGTGCTTGTGTTTTTGTGAGTTTTTTTTTTAGGTTTTCTATATTGCAACTCTTTCTTTTTCTGGGTCATTGCATGTTATAGCTAACAATTTCTTAAAGAGGTTGGTTAGCATTCACAAATCCCTAAATAAGTGGAGGCACGACGATGATCCAATGATACAAAAGATGACAACCAATATGCAACTGAAGTTTAACAAGTATTCGAAGAGTGGTGAGATCAACTATCTTTTATCTGTGGTTGTTTTTCTAGACCACGTTATAAGTTTGAAAAGCAAAGAGATGGTGAAAAAATTAGATGATCTCATCAGAAAATTGTTTGCGAATTATACAATACAACATCCCATTTCCATTGAAAGTAGTATTTTGGCTTCAAACATTGATTCGCAATTGAATGCAGACCAAGGTGATGAGGATGAGGATTGAGATTGTCAATTTAGAAAGAAAATGAAGAAAAAATAGGGTAATGAGAAAAGGAATGAGTTGGAGAGATATTTTGAGGATGAAGTTGAAGATTACAACCTTGGATTTGACATTTTGGCATGGTGAAAAATGAAAGTAACTAAATATCATGTTCTTTCTTTCATGGCTAGAGATATATTGGTCATTTTTGTGTCTACTGTGTCATCTGATTCTGCATCAGCACAAGAAGTCAAGTACTTGATCCATTTCATAGCTCATTAAGTCCCATTATGATTGAAGCTTTGATTTGTGCCCAAAATTGGCTCAAAGTTGATAAGCAAAATATCAATGATTTGTGAGTTGAATTAGATGAAACAAAAAAGATTGAATCATGTATGAAAACTCCAAAAAAAAATTCAATTGTTTACAATATCAATATGAATTAATATTTTGTTCTAATGAGATTTTGTTTAAATTTTTAGAGCAGTATGGTTTGGCTTTAAATACTACTACCGTTGGGATTGCTAGTATTAGGACTTACGACCACTAGTTCTTAAGGTAACATTTTCAACTTATTACTAATACATTAATTGATTTTGTTCTTTTGCTTGCAGTGTTTGAGCAATTGTCTAGCATTATCGCATTGGATCTTATGGCTCACCAACAAACAACACTATTGTTTTCAGTTTTGGGCTGATATCATTATCATTTATCAAATTTATTTTGTTCAAGTGTTTGCTTTATGAGTGCAAGCCAACAACACATTAAACAACAACTTTTTATTTTGTAGCAGTGCTTGACACTTTGACTGTTTGTTATTTTCTATTTGTGTTGGTGTTTTAATTGCAAATAGATAACAAAATGAACAAATTTGTTTTCGGTTTTAATTTGTGGTGGTTTGAATTTTGGTGTTAAATTTCTTTTATGCAAAAAATCTGTTATGGATTTTTTAAAAAAATTTCATGACCTGATTGACCCAATCCAACATAATCCGTTTATGACAGAGTTAGATTGAATTGAGTTTCATAACAAAATCACTGGAATCTGACCCAACCCAACTCAAGAATTTTAAATTGGGTTGGGTGATGGGTTTCCCCCAACCCGACTTAGCCCAACCCTATACACTCCTATTTAATGGTAATGTAAGGAAAGTCAATTATGCCCCTATTTAGTACAAGTCCAATAATAAGTTAAATTGTTTAATAGTAAAAAAAGGTACTTGTCTAGTTGAAGAATACTTTGGGCAGTGAACAATATTGTGTTTGTCTACACCGGCAAAGTACAAAGGATTTTCCATCATCGATGTGTGAATCCTGGTAGGAGGTGTTTCAAATTGACATTTAATTATTTTTCCAACAATGTTGCGCTAAACTTAATTCATCAATGCCGATAACTCTTATCTTCACAAAATTTGATATATTTATTCATGTCCACCCTATACACTGAAACTCTAACTTGTAAAAATTCTCCTTTAATTAACTCTTCTTTACAATTTACATTGTACACTCTACAATTTAACAGTAGACTCGGAGGAGATGAATTCTACATTAGAATCTAATTCAATCACTATTGTATGAACAAATCAATATGTTCAGACACAAAAAACCAACACACAATCGTTGATTCCCTATTACGGAAAAATATATTACCACCTACACAATCCAACTTTCAAATGTCCTACTGATGAATGCAACCAAATCAGGAATCATAAATCAAAACGAGATCGACAAAACTTGAAACCAAAACGCGTGCAGATCAAATGTGTAAGCTTGCAACAAAGGATCTTTGATTCAACTATCTCCGACGGTGATAAACGGATCTTCAATTCACAGATCCTTTTGCTATAAAAAAATTCAGAAGTCCTTCTTCCCCTTTTCTTTCAATCTCTTCCACCACCGCAACAACCACTATTCTCACATTCTCTCACCTTTGTTGTCGACAAGGAAGACGAAAGGGCCATAGAGAAGAAAGGCAAAGAGGGAAAAAATGACGTTGTTTTCATGTGAGAGTCAATCGAGGCATAGATTTGGAGCACGAAGGTAGCATCGCCACCGCGCTAGGCGGCGAGGTGAAGAGGAACACGGGTTTCGGGTTGGAGGAAGTTGGACAAAAGTGGATCTGAGAGTGAAGGTTAAAATGGTCTACTCAACATATAATCTATAAATAATTCATTGTATAACCAAATAAATGTTCTCACTGCCCCCTCACATATCTCAACCATCCAATTACTTAAAGTAAGATCCAATGGTTATAAAAGAGGGTAAAATGAAATTTTCAATTTAAAAAATAGTGATGCATAGGTGAACCACCTATTGAGGGATTCACAGGAAAATTTGTCCTTTTTAATTCAAATATTTCATCTTGTTATCTTAATTATTTTCACACTTTTTTTATTCCTCTGAATCAAATGCACCCTTAACGACTCATGCATAATATCATCAATCTGTTATGAAAAAAAATAGCATTGTTTTGCTCAATGAGAACAGAAATGTCCAACAATGATTGTTGGGTGATTTATGTAGGATCAGACTCTCCCTTCCCGAGAAGCTTATGAGGATGAAGCTACTAATGGAAGAGAAGATCACAGCGGACACGATGAAGCAATTGGGGTGCTGTGTGTGTCGTCTGAATGGAAAGAGAGAGTCAGGATTGTGTGTACCTTTCACCATGGGTGGTGTTTTATTTATAGGAAGCTAACCTGGCCCATGAAGATAAGTTGTTAAGGCCTCTTATCGTTTTCCCGAGATATCTGGAGATGTAGATATATGTTATCTACAGGTTTCGTCGCTTCTATTCGGTTATGATGATAAGTTGTTGATAATTCGAATGTTTGATTTATCAGGATAAAGATAGGATATCTTTTATCCGTAACAGATGCCCCTCAGCCCGGTCATCTAGTATTCTTGATGACTGGAATGTATAATGGTCTGATCAGCCTTTTGTCCGACCATCTATAAACGAGTTTCTTAGGCCGACCTTGTATGAATGAGACGTCTGAGCTGGCCTCTTATGAGTGTGATCGACCTCGCGCAAAATCGACTTCGTATGATGCCGACCGCATGTACGAATCCGAGCCGGGGTATTCTACTTTCTTAAATCCTCAGGTTATTTCTGACCTTCTCCAGCACCGAGCTATGCCTCGTCTTTTCGTGTAGTCTGAATTGATTTTGACTCATCGAGAAATGAAACGACCTTTCTTCCTGGGCTGCCACATGTATTGATGGTAATTCTGTCGTTTCACGCTTTAATCATTTCTTTTGGCAATAATGACGTAACTGTCGTTCCCACGTTCTTCAATGTCCATCAGTTACTGACCCACGTTCTTTTTGAATTTCGACGGTTACTTTTTCATTTAATGAACCTGTAGCATTTCATTTCTCGTGTCTCATTTCGCATTTCATTCTGCCCTTGCGATTTCTGCACTTTCGTCTTCTCTAGCGTCTGAATCACCTGTCTCTCGCTCGTTGCTTCCCTTTCCTCCAACCTTTCTCTATTCCAGGTATTTTTTCTCTTCGCTCCTTTTTTATCCACTGCCATTTTTCATTTTTCGTCTTATTCTGCATGGTCCTGAGTGCTGGTAACTTTTCGCAACTACCATTAGCTTCCCATAGTTCTCCCTTTTCCTTCGTTTTACCATGAAATACACCCCTGAAGAAGAGGCTAGGATCCGCAGAACAGTTCCCCCTCGTTCTGCATTCTGGTTTTTTGGACTACCCTTGTCTGATGAAGAAAAGAAAAAATCCTTACTTAGGGTTCCTTTTGCCCCTGGCAGTTCGAAACCCCCATCTTCTCAACTTCAAACCCCTCTCGATTGGGGCTTCTAGGTTAGGGTCATCCTCACATCAAAGGTCTGCTTTGCTTTCTTTAGAGTCTAGTGTATCTCCCGAAGCTTCTGCTCCTTCAAACCCTGCCCCTGAGGGTCAATTACAATTTGAGACCCGGTATGAGCCTTGTTCGAAGTGTGTGGAAGAGTTCATGTACTTAGCCAGCGTACATTTGAATAGACAAGCCGATGACTTATTGGATAGGTGCCGGCACAATCCTGTTAGGGTCCCTAAACCTGTCGATGTGCCGCCATCAATCTTAGATGTTAACGTGCTGGTGTCCGTGCCAATTCGGACTCTGTCAACTCTTAGTCCTTTGCCGGTTACTAATTCACTGTTTCTTTTATTGTCATAGGTAATTATGGACTCTCGTGTCAGAAGTGTTAGGGATTCTTCAACCGGGTCTCGTCCTGCAACTGTTTCTCCTGCTCTATCGAATAGGTTTCCTTGGATCACCCACGAGGTGTTACAATATACCTCGGTGTTAAACTCTGAAGACCTTGCCCAACTGTCCTTCGGTACCGCCGAGGATTTTCATGTTTGCCTACCTCACTCGGGCGAACCTGTTTGTTCCGCCCGGGAGGGTAATGACCCTGATTTCTTTTTGTTTTATAGCGAGGTAGTTACTAGGGTAGGGATCCGACTTCCCCTTACCTACTTTCAAATGCGGGTGTTAGATCATCTGCATGTTGCCCCTACCCAAATTCATCCCAACGGTTGGGCCTTTATGCTTGCTTTCGAGATTCTTTGCCAGAAACTCGAAGTTTCCTGCACCTGTCCCTTGTTTTTTTATTTTTTCTCTGTTCAAGCTAGCCGATCAGGCAAATAGTCTGCCTGCCGAAAGGGATGGATCTCTTTTCATGGTCGGAACGACCGCGGTTCTAACCGTCGGCTTTTTTCTTTATTTGCTGATTCTTTTAAAAGTTTCAAAGACAAGATTTTTGGAGTTGTTGCCATTCCCGGCCAACGTTCTTTTTTCTCAAACTCTTCTGATTCTTCTCCGGATTCTTGGAGATTTCCTTTATATTGGTCCTCTCGCCATTATGATTTCCCTCCTGCTTCCTACCGAACCGACGGGACTCGGTTGTCGGATTCCGAGGCCACTTCCGCAGCTCGGATATTAACATGCAAAAATTCCGGGGACTTGGCACCAATAGCCTATTATGTTCAATGTGGTCAGTTCAGATTTCTTTTGGCCAGCTTTACTTATTTTTCTCCTTTTTCTAACGCTTATTCTGCTCTTGTTATGTAGCGATTGAAATGGACTCCGCCCGCATCCCCAATCATCTTGCCATCCTGAAGTCCCGAAAAAGGCGCCGACTTGCCGATGGGAAGGGTAAAGCTTCTGCCAGTGAGTCTAGTCCAACCCCGGTTTCTACGACTCTGACGGCTCCGATTGCCACTTCCACTTCTCCACTGCCTTCCTCTCCCGTGGCCACCACCACTATCGTGGTTATTGACGACCTGGTAGAGGAGGTTGTTTTTGAGACTGCCGCCTCAGCCGACATTCCTATTCTGGAGGCTGAGCCAGTTGAAGAGGAGCGTGTCCATTCACCCCTGGCGGCCGAGCCTATTGACGAGGATGCTCGCATCCAGCCCATCCCAGCGGTCGAGTCTGCGAAGGACTGCATTCAGCTGCCCCGTCGGTCTCTTTGGAGTGAGGGGATAACTTGGGAATTTTTGGAAGTTGCTAGGGCGCCTAAGAGGTATTCGGAGGTCATCCCCTTCTCGGACTCCGAATTGGAGGAACTGGACTCAATGCAGCTTGCCTGCTTGAAGAGTGCCACCTTGCTTGGGTGTCTGTCTTCATTAAACCAGAAAGCTTGCAAGGTGGCCGCCAAGCTCTAGGTCTCCGAAACCGAGACTCAGCGACTTCGGCACGAGTTAGACTTGGCTCAGGCTAGCGTGGCAATCTCGGTGGGGGAGTTGGAGGCTTCTAAGGCCGATGTTAAGGAGGCACAAGAGTCGGCGGCCAAGCTGGTCACCGAGCTCGAGGCTTCCCGGGAATCAGCAACCAAATTGGCTACTGAGCTCGATGCCTCTCAGGAATCGGAGGCCAAGTTGGTTGCCGAACTTGATGCTACTCGGACTCAACTAGGGGCTTTCTGGGTAGAAGCCGAGTCCTCCTTCCCCACCATTGCTAAACTGGAAAAAAGCCTAGCCATAGCTCGTGATAGGTCGGTCAAATGTCGTAAGCGTTGCGACGAGCTCATCGCACTTAATGACAAGAAGAACAAGGAGGAGAAGGAGCTTCTGAGCGAGCTCGTTCTTGTTCGTACTCAAATGAAGAAGTCCATCGCCGCCTCATTCGATAATGCTGTGAGCCAGCTCCGATTCCTGAACCCTAGTGTTAACTTGAACACCGAGGGCATGCATTTCAGATCTTATGTCGGGGATGGCCAGCTGCTCGCTGTTTCCAAGAGTGAGGAGGAGGAAGAGAGCTCGGACAGCACGCCGGAGAACATTGTACCCCCGACCGATGGGGAAGATTGAAGGGCCGAGATGCCGGTTTTTCTTGTAATTATTGAACAATTTATATTCTTTTTGCTTTTTCTTGATGACGCACAATTATCTTTAACCTTCTTGACAATATCTTTAATTTCGAGCATTATTCGTGTTCTGCTTTATCTTCCGTATTTTTGGCTTCAATAGCTGATTTTCTATTTTTGGCCGGGACCATTAGTCGGTCTTTTAGATATAGTTTAATTTTGGTTCCAACGGCCAAACGTCTATTTGGCCGAGATCGTTAATCAGTCTGTAGACATAGTTTTGGGGTTTTCCCAACTCATCCGTTTATTTGGCCGAGACCATTGGCCGGGCTTTATTGCTCTGGGACCTTTTTCCCCATTTAGCAACTGTTAATGTATTCGTAACATCACTGTAGATGTAATTCTTTCGGCCGACCCGATGATTCATCCGTGATTCACATAGTTACGTCGGCTTGATCAGGACCGAGATAATACAACGACTAAGTATTCAAAATTTGTGCACAATGAAAAATTCCTTGTAATAAGGTTTTTATTGATTTTCTTCGAAGATTACAAGATTTTCATGATCTCAATGACTGACTCGTGCGAGTTGTACTTCCCCGAACTATATAATCAATTAATGAGAAACACATGATACATCTATTAAAATGTCCTCCCGCGACCCCGATGACGGGCATATTAGCCAACTAAAGGGGAACACATGGTAGGGCGATAATCCATGATCCCTATGACGTGCTCGTCAGCCAATTAAAGGGAAACACATGGCGTCCATGATTCCGATGACGGGCCAAAGGCCCACTAAAGGAAAACACGTGAACTTTTCCCACAACTTCATGTTACCTGTAATATTTTTTCAACTTGTCGGCGTTCCACGTCCGTTTGACTTGTTTCCCTTCCAATGCCTCCAACGAGTATGCTCCTTGCCCAATGTTTTGGATAACTTGGTACGGTCCTTCCCAGTTTGCGGCTAGCTTTCCTTCTCGCACGTTCTTGTTTCCGATGTCTGCTCGTCGGAGTACCAGATCGCCTTTTTCAAAAGATCATATCTTCACCTTTTTATTAAACCTTTGGGCTAGCTTACCTTTGCCATGTAGATCTCGGCGGTGGGCGGCGTTGCAGACTTCTTCTATCAAATCTAGGTCGGCTACTAAGGCATTGTTGTTATCTTTTATTCGAACCATCTGCCGTCTCCTCCAGGATGGCTGGCTGACCTCTATTGGTATCATAGCTTCGCAACCATACGTCATTCTGAACGGGGTTTCTCCGGTGGATGTTTGAACCGTAGTTCTGTATGCCCATAGCACATAGTACAGTTGTTCGACCCAATTCGAGCCGGCTTCGTGCATTCGTTTCCTTAAGCCGTTGAGAATGACTTTATTTGCCGCTTCGGCTTGACCGTTAGACTGTGGGTGCTCAACGAAAGCGAAGTGGTGCTTAATTTGGAGGCCGGTCATCATCGCCTTGAACTTGTCGTCGGTAAATTGTGTTCCGTTGTCAGTAACAATTTCCGCAGGAATTCCGAACCTCGCTATTATGGTTCATTCTAAAAATTTTTGTACTCGGGCCGAGGTGATAGCAGAGAGGGGCTCGACCTCAATCCACTTAGTAAAATAGTCCACGACGACGATCAACCACCTCATCTGTCCTTCTGTGGCTTTAAATGGCCCCAGGAGATCCATACCCCACTTATAAAACGGTCATGGCGCAGTGATTAAACTGAGCTCGTATGGAGGGGCTCGTAATATCTTCACATGTCTTTGGCAGCTCTCACATCTCTTGACATGTTCTGCTGCATCCACCTTCATTGTCCGCCAAAAGTATCCCGCGCGCATTGCTTTTAACGCTAACGCTCTCGCTCCCATGTGTTGGCCGTTGATCCCTTCGTGTATTTCAGTGAGTACGTAATCGGCCTGGTCCGAATTTAAACACAACAATAGCGGGGTGTGTAGACCCCTTCGGTACAGCTCATCATGGACGACCACGTACATTGCCGCGTCTCTAATAAGCTTTTTTGCCTCCAACTCGTCGTCGGGGAACGTTCCATGTTCCAAGTAATTGATGATGGGCCTCCTCCAGTCGTCGTTGATCAAAATGATCATGATACATGCCGGTTGGGCGACTTCTTGTTGAATAACCGACCTATGGTTGGTCGTTCCTTTCGTACTAGCCAGTTTTGATAATATGTCAGCTCTAGCCTTTTCCTCTCTTGGGATATGGGCGACCACTACCTCGTCGAATTCTACCATAATCTCCTTTACTTTGGCCAGGTATTTGGCTAATAAAGGTCCCTTGGTCTGATACCTTCCCTCAATTTGTGCCGAGTCGAGCTATGAGTCTGTGAAGACGTTGACCTTTGAAGCTCCGTGCTCTTTTGCCTGCTTTAGCCCGGTGATCAGTGCTTCGTATTCTGCTTGATTATTGGAGGTCGGAAAGTTAAGCTGTAGCGACTGCTCAATGGATACCTCCTCGGGATTCTCGATGATAACCTCGGCTCCACTACCCTTAGCGTTGGATGATCCGTCTACGTACACTTTCCACACCCTATCTTCATCCTGGGTGGTTGATGTCGGGGTTAGTTCTAGCACAAAGTCAACCAGGGCCTAGGCTTTGATGGCGTGGCGGGCCTCATATTGGATATCGAATTCGGATAGTTGAATGGCCCAATTCATCATTCTCCCAGCTAGATCTGGCTTATGCAGTACTTGCCGAATGGGCTGATTCGTTCGAACTATGATTGTATGACTTTGAAAATATGGGCGAAGCCTTTTTGCCGTCGTAAGCAAAGCAAAAGCCACCTTCTCAAGCTTTTGATAGCGCAATTTCGCTCCCTTGAGGGCCCGACTCACAAAGTACACCGGCATCTGAGTCTTGTCTACTTCTCTGACCAACACCGCACTAATGGCCTCCTCTCCCACCGACAAATATGCGATAAGTGTCTCGCCCGGCTTGGGCATAGATAAGACCGACGGCGAGGCTAGGCATGCCTTAATTTTCTAGAAGGCTTCCTTACATGCCGAGTTTCATCCTACACTGGCTTCCTTCTTTAACAACTTAAAAAAGGAGAGGGCTTTCTCCGCGGATTTTGGGAGGAATCGGGTTAGGGCCTCCAACCTCCCTGTCAACTGCTGGACTTCTTTCTTATTAACAGGAAATTGCATATCTAGGACGGCTTTGCATTTGTCCGGGTTTGCCTCTATCCCCCTGTGGGTTAACATGAAGCCTAGGAACTTCCCGGCTTTTACCCTAAATGCACATTTCAATGGATTGAGGCGTATGTCATGCTGCCTCAGCTTCTGGAACGTTTCTTCCAAATCTTGGATATGATCCCCGGTTGTCGACGTCTTCGTGATCATGTCGTCGATGTAGACTTCGATATTACGCCCGATCTAATCTGAGAAAACCTGTTCATCATCCGTTGGTACGTTGCCTCGGCGTTCTTTAAATCGAAAGGCATGGCATTGTAACAGTAATTTGCTTCGATACCTCGGAACGCTGTTTTCTCTCGATCGTCTGGATGCATGGGTATCTGGTTGTACCCGGAATAAGCATCCATAAATGATAACCATTGATATCCGGCGGAATTATCTACCAGTTGATCGATATTCGGCATCGGGTATGAGTCTTTGGGACAGACTTTGTTCAGATCGGTGTAGTCGACGCAGACTCTCCATTTTCCATTGGATTTTTTCACCATCACAACATTAAAGAGCAGGGTCGTATACTGTATTTCCTTTATGAAGTCGGCTTTTATCAATTCGTCGATATGTTTTGCCAAGGCTTCTCTCCTGTCCAAGCCGAGCTTCCTATTTTTCTGCTCTACCGACTTGGAGCCGGGGTATACCGCCAGTTTGTGGCAGCAGAAGGTGGGTTTGATTCCGGGTATTTGGGACACCTTCCATGCAAAGACGTCTTGGTTTTCCTTCAGGCATCGGATTAATTTGTCCTTGGTTTCCATGTTGGCTTGTTTCCCTACCTTCGTGATCTGCTCGGGGGAGGGTCCGATCTGAACGTCTTCAAGTTCGTCCACCGGCTCCGGTCTCTATTCCTCCACGTCTCGCAAATCCAGCTCCACTAAATTGACTGGTTTCCTTGGGCATGCACTGGTTGGAGATCCTGCTGGATCTCCTCATCGGATCCGAGGTGGGGAGGATGGTCCGACCTCAGTCTCTCTGATCGTATTATAATAACATTGCCTCGACTCCTTCTGATCCCTGCAAATCGTGATGACTTTGCCGAGGTGTCCGATCATCTTCATTTTTTGATGTTTGGTGGACATGAAAATACTCCACTTATGGAGTGTTGGCCTGCCCAGGATGATATTGTACTACGAGGGGAAGTCGGCAACAGTGAATGTGACCCTTTCTGATTTGAATCATTCCCTCGTTCCCAACGTAAGTTGGAGGTCAATGACGCCCTTTAGGCTGGTGCCCTCGCCGTTGAAGCCGTACAACATGGTTTGACACGGCCTTAAATCTTCCATTCTCAAATTCATCTTCTTGAACGCACTTAAGTTGATGATATCCGCTGAACTGCCGTTGTCGACGAATATTCTTTTTACCCGGAAGTTATCTACGGTTCCGGTTATGACAAGGCCATCTTCATGGTCGGGTACTACTACTTTCAGGTCCTCGTCGGTAAAATAAATTAGCTGTGGCTTGACTTTTTTGCTATTTCCGCTGGCGCTTTCTTTGAACCTAGGTCGGTCCCGTATCGACACGACTTCCTTGAGGTATTTCTTCCGCTGGTTGGCTGTATCGCCTCCTCCTCCCATTCCACCTGAGATAACGTTGCATTCAAACTCGGGCTTTGGAAATTCTTCGTCTTTCTTGCTCTTCTTGTCGTCTCGCTGCTTATTCTCCTGTGGGGCCTTTCTTTTGCCGTGGTTCCCCTGAGTCCGAATGATATACTGCCGTAGTTTGCCCTCTCGTACAAACTTTTCTATGGCATCTCGGAGTTCCCAGCATTGGTCGGTTGTGTGGCCCGACCCATTGTGGAAGTCACAATACCGGGAGTAATCCAACCCTTCTCTCCTTGGTATAGGGGGAGGTTGGTCGAGCTTCCTCATGTCGGTGAAGGTGACCTCCTTCCATATCTGACCACGTGGGGCGGCCAAGGGAGTGTACTTTTCGTACTTCGGCTCGTACCTCCCAGGTCTAAAGCGGGGGTCGGGCCCACCTCGTGGTGGTCGGCCAGCAAGCGCGTTTGCTGGTTGCCGACTAGTTTGCCCCATATTCTCTTGTCGTCGATTCCTTGGCGAGGATGGTTTTTTGTTTTCCCTGTGCGCTGAGTTAGCTATCTCCATTTGCTCCAACTCCAAATATTTTTTGGATCGCATTCTGAACTCGTTCAAGGACTTCACCGGGTCCTTGTATATCGATTTAGCAAGGCGGGACGTTCCATTGAGTCCGACGGAGATGAGATAGACGTGTACTCTCTCCTCCAGGGCTTGCACTTGTAGCGCGACCTCCTTGAACCGATCCAGATAACTCTGTAATGTTTCCCCAGGCTGCTGTCGTATTTTCCCCAGGGCGAACTCTGACTTTGGATGTTTCTTGCTCATCGCAAAATTCAGCAGGAATTTCTAGCCAAAATCCTTGAAGTTTTTGATGGATCGAGGCGGCAAGGAGTGAAACCATGTCTGGGCCGCCCCTGTTAATGTGGTGGCGAAGATTCTCGAGATGATGGGTTCGTCAATACCTCGAACGCACATCTGCATATCGAACTCGTCGATGTGCACTTGCGGGTCCTGGCTCCCGTCATATTTGGACAAAAAGAGCCATCAAAATCTTCTAAAAATTGAGCGTTCACTATTTGGTCAGTGAACGGACTGTTGTTTTGATGATCCCGACGATACTTTCTTCGGTATGTACCATCGCCCTGGGCGGGGCGATGGGTGATTTCTCCAATTGGTCTTTCTGGTATCATGGTCGGGGAGGGGTGAAGTGCCTCGTGATGGGAACGAGAGACTCTCCCCTGCTCGGAATAGTCGATGGAGTCCCTGTAGCCAGTTTCGTCGGCACGGGCCGATGTCTCTGGTCTCCGCCTCCTGGGTGCTGCATGGGGTTGCTCGTTCTCCATATTATGTTCTACGTGGTCGACGGAATGCCGACGTTCTTCCTCTCTTCGTCTGTTATCGCGTTCCTCCAACTGAGTGATCAACCGCTAAATGTCTTCCTGTCGCTGGAGTTCGTAACGCTTCTCCAGGTTCTCCATTCGGGCCAACAAGGATTGGAGGGCACTTTGGATGAAACGCTGAGAATCTCCAGGCTCTCCTTCCTGTGTCGGGCTACCGGGCACATGTGCTGCTGGTCCTGCAGGGGAGGAGACTGTATGGGATAGTGCATCCTCCACTATCACATTCTCCTGGTTCGGGTTCCTGGGTGGTTCTTCTCGTCTAGTCATCTGATGCCTTCTGGTATTAGCCATTGTGAGTTGGTGGGATTCGAAATTTATCGTTCCCACAGATGGCGCCACTGTTCTGCTCAATGAGAACTGAAATGTCCAACAATGATTGTTGGGTGATTTATGTAGGATCAGACTCTCCCTTCCCGAGAAGCTTATGAGGATGAAGCTACTAATGGAAGAGAAGATCACAGCGGACATGATGAAGCAATTGGGGTGCTATGTGTGTTGTGTGAATGGAAAGAGAGAGTCAAGATTGTGTGTACCTTTCACCATGAGTGGTGTTTTATTTATAGGAAGCTAACCTGACCCTTGAAGATAAGTTGTTAAGGCCTCTTATCGTTTTCCCGAGATATCTGGAGATGTAGATATATGTTATCTGCAGGTTTCGTCGCTTCTATTCGGTTATGATGATAAGTTGTTGATAATTTGAATGTTTGATTTATCAAGATAAAGATAGGATATTTTTTATCCGTAACAAGCATCAATCTTTAATTGGAATTCGTAATATTATTTTTTATTCATTGTTGGTACATAATCAAAGTATTCAAGTATGTTACAGTCCTATTTATGGTGTGGCACCACAACTCCGAACATGAGGATTCTGTATCATCAATTAAGGTTTGAGGATTACATGAAATTCTGACTTATATAAAATCCTAGCAAGTCGAACAACAATATGAATAAAAATAACTCGGCGTAGCTACCCGTCAGTGTCCCCATGCATTTGAAGCTGGAAAAAAAATGAAATAACAACAATACAGATCAGAGGTTATGGATAAAATTAATCATCATTCATGCACGATGACACAAAGCTACCAAAATCAAAATCAAAACAAAAATTAGAAAACAAAGAAGCTGAAAAGTATGACAAGAAGCAAAACGAGGAATAAATAGTTTATTTTGTTTATAGAAGATAGCGTCGCTAAGATTTGTTTATAGTTTATTTTGTTCATTAAAATCTTACACTCAAGACTTTTGATTGTGCCCTTCTATCAAATCAGTTCCCATATCACGAATCTCATGAAATGATTTAATGATTTATACATATTAAATCACATTATTCAGAAATTAAACTTAAATGTTTTAGTTATTATAAATACGAGACTTCATTAATCATTTGATTGTGATTTATTAAAAAAATCATTAATTTTGATTTTCATAAAGAATTTAATTTTTAAAAATATATCTATCACCACATAAGTACGTAACAATGACATATGCCATACATTTGACCATATCATATGTTGATAATCATTTTCAGGTGGCATATATGTAATGTAATAACTAATTAATCTATATTGAATCATTATTAAGTTGTGAAACTATTTTCTTTTAATTCATAACACCAAAATCAACACACCCAAAAACTTAAAACTAAAATCACATAAATTATAATTCCAATAACTAGCTAGAAACATATTTTATTTTAAAAAATAATTTTAAACTCTATTTTTAAGGAATTAATTTGACTAGTGACAAACAAGTACACTAGTATATATGAGTAGTTTACCTTGTCTTGAGATAGTCCAATCCTTATCCTTCCCAACAGCCCAAAAGAAATAGCCCTTCAAGCCCGTAAATCTTGCAAACTGAACCTTTTTCTTTATGGATGGCCCATCATCGTACCCAATCCAAGTTGTACCCGCATAAGAGTAGAAAGCCACAGCTACATCATCATACACCACAGTGGCATCATTCTCTTTGTTAAACACCAAAATTTCATCATAGTCCATAGTACCATCCGTATCCGTGGCTTTCCCAACTGCTTCTGCCTCAACCCCATTAACATTCGGGTCTCGGAGTGTCCATGCCCGACCATATAATGGTAAACCCATAACCAACTTTTGGGTGGACACGCCCGATTCAATCCAAGACCTGATCCCATATTGGGTACTTATGTTAGACTTTGGGTCATATAATGCTGCATTAAAGCCCGTAAAATTGTCCCAGGTCCCATGGTAATCAAAGCACATTGGGCTTGCCCAATCCAAATAGTTCCGAATGGCTTGGGCCGGGTATGATCTTGGTCCATCACCGATAAGTTTGATGGTGGAAGCATAGTAAACTGCGGCTGTCAAAAGCAACCGTGGTTTTCTACTGATTTTTGCTTCCACCACCAAAGCTTGGTGCCACTCTTGAAATAAAATACCAAGGTTAGACATATCGCGTTCATCATCCGGGAACTCCCAATCTAAATCGAGACCGTTGAACCCATATTGGCGTGCCACGTGGATGGTGGAGTTTATGAACACTTCTCTCGTGTTTTTGTTGCTAGCCATGAGGGAGAATGCGGTGGAATTGCTGCCACCTCCTCCAATCGACAAGAGAGTTTTCACTGGCGGGTAACGGTAGCGGAGCCCATTGATGAATTTTGGTATCCATTTTTCATCAAATTCGGTGACACTAAGGTGAAAAAGCTGAGGGTCTTGTTGGATAAAGGCATAGTAGATATGAGTGAAATATTTTGTGTCAATTGAAGAGGGTGAAAGGTCATCACCGGCAGGCCAATACGCAGCTCTAACACTTCCAATGTTTGGTGCATATTTCCAATTAGAAGACTCAATACTAGCTTGATAATGGAGACTCATGAATAGAACCCAAAGGAGTGTGATGATAAGTCTTTGGAGGGCCATGTTTATCATAAGAAGTGGTTTATTGAATGTGTATTTATATTTAAGCTTGTAAACTTTATCGACATAATAGTATTGTATGGTGGGTATTTATATTTTCGGTGGCGTTGGAATGTTGCGTTCAAACTCTTATGAGGAGTGGATTTGTTGAAGTTTAATTGAATCTTACACCTAGGTGTATTTAATATGGGGAATAAATCAAGCACAAGGAAACAAAATTGGACAAGGTAACCAATATAATAAAGGTCAACCCATCTAGAATCATAAAGGTGTGCACCCCACGAGGTTTGCTTCGATAACGTCAATCTTGTTGAAGTCGTTGGCTATTACATTCGAGGAATTAAGTGTGTATGTACCAGAAATTGCCTCCTCCTGTGTATGAAAGGTGCCTGCTCATGACATATAATTGACAAAATTTACATATAAAATTATATTTTATTGGTCTTAATTACTTTTCATTTTAGTCATCATGCCAACTGTAAACTTTAGTTATGAGAATCAAATTAATAATTATCAAGATTAAAATATAAAATAATAATTTTCACTGAAAAATATTATATATAATTTTGTAATCAAATTTGTATTTCTTATGGCATTATTAATATGAAATATTCATTATTTTTATCAATGACTAATCCTTATTGGATCAATGTTGTATAATCTTTTCTCTTAATTATGCTTTTTTTTTATATATTAATAATATGAACGTAACACCTTGTAAAACCTTATTTAAGATATCTGAATCAAGTTTTACTTAAACTAATGAATTATTCATATTTTGTAACCAAATATATATTGTTGACATGAATATATTCGCCATTTTCCACTCTAAGAAATGTCAAACCCACTTACTCATTCATTGGACACTAATTGGTTCACAAGAACACATGGATTTTTTATGGTGTAAGCTTCAGTTAGTGCATTTGTTGAGTGGCCACTGATGTTGCAGTCCGGAGACAGATTCATAGTGTCTAAAATATCCTAAATAGATTTTGTTTTTCTTGAGTGGAATTCGTCAAACGAAAACAGTGACGCTACTGTAGTACGGTGCCCAAATTAAAGAAAGCAATAATATCTCCAACAAACTGACCCTACTCTGTTTTCAAAATAATTAAGTACAATAAAATAAATAAATGGAAGAGAAACAAACATATAGACATGACAATGAGAAAAAACCATGAAGAATGTTAACTAAAAAAATAAACATAAAGACAAGCTATGAAGAAAAAATTAGAAACCTAATACACATATGTTCGAAATTTAAACTAGCTAGCTGGAGACACTTTACTAATTGATTATTCATGAATCCACGGTTTTATTTATGGTGCTCAAGAAATATTCATGTTTATGAGTGGAAGTTATTTGGACTGGGTTGTGGACATATGTATTTAATCCAAAAGGTTCTATGCTATGCTGCATTACTATATATGTTAATCATTTCACGCATTTTGTCATGAGTGGATTTCCTGGTGCTCTTGTATTTATCTTTTATAAGTGCTCGTTTTTTGTTGGTACGTACAAGTTTGTGCTAATGAGGGCAGAAGCTTAAATTTAAACAATAGCCAATATATTGTGGGGCATAGTGGATATTAGAGAACCATAATGTTACAAATAAAACCATTTAAAGATGTTTTTCACTCAAGACTTGTAGAGATTGGTCTTTGGAAAGTTGGAGTCACTTCACTCCACCCATTAGGTTGAATATTACTCATCTGTAATAAATCTCCAAAAGCAATTTTCTAGTGTTATGATTGTTGTGCTTGATATTTTTAAACCTCTCCCTCGACCTATGTTCAGCCCCCTATAACGTTTGCTAACTTAATTGGCTCGACAAATTTGAGCTGGGACTAGAGAAGCCAAAATTTAAAACTAAACAAAATTTGATATATAAGGACTTTCAGGGCCAACAATGGTAAGGCTTCCCATTGAAATCCTTTCGATGATGAGAATGTGTGTGCACAGACGCTTGCTTTGCAAGTATAGCGAATCTAGCTAGTAATAAGATTGACAAGCACATGTACATGAACGTTAAGGGTAACATTTTCAAGAACAAGAGGTTTTTAATATTGGAAAGCATACACAAAGCCAAAGCTGAGATGGCAAGAGAAAATACCTAGTCCGATAAATTTGAGGCTAAACCTGCCAAGAAAGAACAAGGATATAGTTTATTTTTGGTGTACCATTACCTGGAGACTCCACACTATGCACAGGTAAGAGGAAGAAATATTGTAAGCAGTCTTATTCTTATATATGTAAAGACACTGTTTTCGGATTCAAACTCATAATCAACAAATCATTAAGATACAACTTTATCGTTGTGCCAGGATTCACCTTCACCTTTAGGCTATAGTAGAGAAAGGAAATTAAAATTGCTCAGAGGGAGGAGCGAATGACCCAAGTAAGATTCATAAATTCATTGAGAAAGTATTTACATGAGAATGTACTGTATTTGTATTTTCTTGGTTGTTTCTCTTGAGGATCAAATGCATTAACAAGTACTTTGCTGAAATTGGAAATGAAGAATTTGACCAACCTCTATAAAATGTCTAGGGTCCTGCAGTATTATTATTTATGCTTGTCCGGTATTTATTTACTTCCTTTGGCTACATATGATGTCTAAATGAACATTTTTTATTGCGGAGCACCAAAGAAAGCCAAGATGTGATCCATATATTCTGATATTGGCTGGTAGAAATTTTTGGGCTTATAGCTCTAAAGTAGTTTTGACGAGTTTTGAGAAGTTTTTGTGTTGGTTTAGTTTTATTTACGTATATGAAATTATAGCATTCTGTTCTTTTCGATAGTGTTTGATTGGGCATGTTTTGTTTGGATATCATCATTGTTGTGGAAATACTTGAGGTAATTCTTTTTTGATTATAGGTTTACTATTTTTGAGTCACCTAACCCCGATTGAATTTATTTGTTCATTGCGGTAACAATGCTAGTAGAGAGTTATATAAGACTACAAAATTATGTTTTTTTGTCCTTTTTTTTTATAAGACCCAGTTAATTAATTTTCAATGATAAAGAAAATGGTTTATTTAATTAACAACATAAATTTTATCTTAAATTTATAGTTTTTCTAAAATTATTTCTAATATTATAATCTGTGAAATGGTAAAATAAGGTTTCTAAAATACTTTATTTTTTGTCATTTTTTTTAATGAATACAAAGAATAAAAATTTTCATATACTCCCTTTAGTCTTATTTATAAAATATAAATTAAAAGTCTTGCTTAGAGACCTTGTGTTGATGAAAACAAAGAATTAGAATTTTCTTATATTTTAATCATCATGC
>PYAF01004496.1:279332-304600 GCA_007407185.1 Glycine tomentella
TTATTTTCTGTAATTTTATTTTCTAAATTGCACATGACAAATTTAGTTAAGTTTAAGTTTTTTTGTAATTTTATTATATCTCTCACGTTCTCTTTGTTATATAATTTGAATTTAATGTGTTACACTAAATATATAAAGAATGTATAGAATAAATGAAATATATACAAAAGGATATTCTTTTTAAAGCCATAAAAATTAATAATTATTTTTTTAATTTGTGTTCGTAGGCACATGTTAAAAAGTATTAAATATATTTTACTAAATAGTATTATTTATTTTAAAATACTAAATAATTTCTATATATACTTATAATATAATTAAATGTTTTTTTTTATTTTTGATTCCCTAGCTAGTACACATAAGCATACATCAAAGAAACTAAATAAAATAGAACAAAGCAAATTAGTTAATTGATTGTTTAGAACTATCCTGGTTATGATGTGTGCATGTAGGTCCTCTTTTAGCAGTATATGAAATAAATTATATATGTTTATCTTTTGTTTCAACAATTAATTCACGGTATGATCGAGATATTGGATATTTTAAGTCATCGATCTGTATTTTTTATTTCATAAATTTCAAGGTTTGTTTTTTTTTTTTTAAAAAAAAAAAAATATATATATATATATATATATCAAAGCAAAATAAGAAAATCAAAATCAAAATTTGATTGAATCCAATCACATATTTGAATTTAAAATTAAATCGAAAGAATGATTAAATTTAGTCAAATAACCTTTTTACCGAAAAATCTATCGAATCCAAATAAGAAGAGAAGATTGGAGAGAGAAAGAAGCATTATAGTTGTCTTCTTTCCGGTACTTTCACGTGGATCCTAAAGATATTTTTCTATTGGTGGATTGGAACTATGTGATTTTCACTTTTTTGGGGGGATTTCAATTGTGGACCTGTTTAGAGAGACAGATATCTTTTAAAGAGATTTGGTTCTATGCATTGATTAGACAACTAACAATATACTAACATGAAGTCATTGAGTTGTTTGCCCAATGGGATTAATCACTTTTAAATTCCAAAACTCACTCATGGCTCTTTAAGGTGGGGTTAAGACTTTTGCTAATCACAGTTGCCACAAATGACTTGCGAATATGGTAACAATAATTAGTATTATATATGTGCAAAAGCCAAAGTTATATACCTAATCCAATAGTTTAACTTGGAGATTTGATCCACTATAATAATGTAACTTGATACGAAATACCACTATCAAGGGCATTAGAGGGACTCCACATCTACTTCCTCTTTTAATTGTCGGCCATTTGTCTCTTCTGCCACTATAGGACACATCACATAGGATTTTTCCCCCTTATATTTTCTTTTACACCGTCTTCAATATTTTATTAGCTGTGGACCATTTTAATTTATAGTTTCTTCAGCATTGGTTGCAAACTGAGACAGGAACAACGTTGGAAGGAAAGCAAAAGAGTACTAGATTGTGTTAAAATTTATTTACTACTCCTGTATAAGTATTAGAATGTTAGTTCTCATAAGTAGCTAGTCAATAGTTCACAAGGATTAAAAAATAAATAAACATTGGCAGAATTAATATATTTTAGAATCAATTTCGTGAAAAGACTTGGATGCATGAGCATGTGTCCATCTTTAACATATATGTAAGTAACAATGATTTTGAGCAAAAGGGAAAGATATGTATTTCACAACTTAATTACAGGTAATGATTTTATCTAATTTTCCGTTTAAAATAAAATTATAAACTTTAATTTTTATATATTATCAGCATAAAAAAAATATTATTAATGTGATTTTTAAGATAATTATTATTAAATATTAATAAATCAATCGTATATAACAGTTGAGAAAAAATGTCATGTATTAAATAATGTAAAATTGTTTTAAAATGTTATTTAGTTAAAAATAAATTTATTTATTTTTATAATAACTATTTTTGAAAATTATATTTGTAATTGAATAATTATATAAAAATGTTGTGAGTGCATCACTACTTTCACTCATAATAATTTATTATCATATAACAATATGAAAACTCTTTACAATATCAATAGATAAACTATTTAATCGTTGTATTACTTGTATGTACTAAAAATGAAAAGGGGAGGAGCACCTAAAAACAAAGTCAGCCAAAAAAAAAAAGAGGAAGAATAAGAAGCAAAAGTCTTCAAAATCAGAGATATGCAAAGGGACAATCTTGCAACAACTGGGGACACGGTGGCTTTTTCAAGTACTAACGAAAGTTTGTTTGGTGACTTTGGTATACATGGACAATGTTTGGCTTTGTCTCCTATGTGAACGTGAATATGATCGAGTAGTATTATGATTAAGGTACTTTTTAAGGTGCGCGTGATCGTATTACTCGATAATTTCTCTGCTTCTTTGTCCTTGTTGTGCACTTGTGCCCCAATGCCAACTCCAAACGGTACCTTATCGCTAGCCTACAAATTGCAATGTTCCCACACATGAAGGTGCCGTTGCAACGATAAATAAGAGTTAAGAAGAAAAAAAGTATAACTTTAAATAGAAGTTATATGTTAAACTTTTTTTTATCAATATATGTAATTATTTTATTAACATATGAATTTTTTTTTTGTTTTACAATAGCAAAATAAAACATTTTTTATTTATTGGATCTAAATTAACTTTAAATTTTAATTTTTTTATTCTTGAACCAATTATGTTCCCACAATCTGTGTCTATGTATGAGCATATAAACAGTCAGATGGGTTCACTCCAAACCATACAGTTCATGCAGATATAATTCCCTCACACATATGGCCCACTCTATTAAAGTACAAAACAAATGGATGTGAGTCTACACATCCAGCCACATGGCCGGGTTGTGGATACGGGACTTTCAAAACAAAGTCAAATATAAAAAACCATAAATCCCATGAATTTTCCTCCTGAAAACAGTTTTGTAACTATTATATTGAGAAATAATGTAATTAATTCTTCCTTTTCTATTTAATTAGTCTTATTCGTATGTATATAAATTTTGTTAAATTTCAATTAATAATAAGAAATATGCTCAAAAAATTATATTAGTATTCTCGTATACTCTTTTAACGATATGTTTAGAAAATTGATATTTGTATTCTCTAATTTTTTAGTGCAGGAGGTAAGGATAAGATAGATAAAAAGAAAACAAAAAAGTGCAAGATGTATTATGGTAAAAAAAAAGAATGAAAGAGATATGAAAATACTATATATAGAGAGAGAGAGATGTAGAATCATCATTATTGTTTGTTGTAATGCTTATTCCACATCCATATATTGGATAATTAATAATCAAAATAAAGCATTTGTCTATTTTTAGACATTAGTTGATTTTCTATAAATAAAGTTTTCAATTTTGAGTCTCGTGAGAAGAAGGAAAAAAAAGTCTATATTGATAGAATTAATTATCCCATTATAGTATAAATATTTCTAACCTAAATAGGGTTACCTAGCTAGTGTGCATGATAGTGTAGACATACAAATAAAATAAAAGCAAAAAGCAAGTGTCTCTCTCTCCAATATATCCTACTTTTATCCATTTAAAGTGTGAAGAATCAACAAATTAAAATTCCTTAACCTACCAAACAAGAAAGTACTCTGCAGCTAGCAATGGAAGGACTAAGCATGAAGGAGCCATACTTTTGTGACAGACCAACAAGTTCAAGCATCTTCTGTTCTTCTGCTCCTCCACCAGAGGCTCCCCCAAGTCCAAGTACCCCACTTCAGCATCCACATGAAAAGAAGAAACAGCTATGTGTTGAGGAATTAGAAGAGGAATTAGAAAATAAGGAGCCAAAAAAGCAGCATTTTAGTGTTACCCTTTTGGATCTGAATATTGTCTCAGGTGGTGAAGATGAATCATGCACTCCAGAAGAAGGACCAGAACTCAACCTTATCACTTGTTTGGATGTGGGGTCATCATCCGATAATGCAAATTCTTCATCAGAAACAACAACAACAAACCCTCTTGGTAATTCTGATGCTACTGAGCCTAGAGTGTTCTCTTGCAACTACTGTCACAGAAAGTTCTACAGTTCACAAGCACTAGGTGGCCACCAAAATGCACACAAGAGAGAGAGGTCAATTGCAAAGAGAGGACACAGGTTTGGATCACAGATTATGGCCTTTGGCCTTCCCCTTTTGCATCATAACAACAACAACAATCGTTTTGCAAGCATGGCTTCTCTACCTCTTTATCATAGCAATAGAGGAACTCTTGGAATTCAGGCACACTCCTTGATCCAGAAGCCTTCTTCTTCTTCTTCTCATCATCATGTGAATGGTTTTGGAGGCTCTTATGCACACCATCATGGTTGGTCAAGGCCAATCATTGATCAACAACCCGGAATAGCAAAGCTTGCTGTGCCAGATTTTCATCACAGAACAAAATCAGCATTATCAGCATCACAAAGCAGTGTTGTTGGTAGGTTTGAAATAATGGTTAATAGTAGTAATACCATGTTGAATTCTGCAGCCAGTAATAACGAAATCGGTGGATGTGTGGCTAGTAGTGGAACTGGTTTGAAGACTACTACTAATCAAGAAGAAATGAAGCACCTTGATTTGTCCCTCAAGCTCTGAAGTCTGAACCAAAGCCACGATTTCAGCTGGAACGTCAAGGTTTGTGGACTCTCAGAGACCACATCCTGATCACAATTGTGACTGCATCAGCCGCGTTTGTCTGCAATTTCCCACTATGTCAAGGATCGCGATGAAGCTGCACGACCGCAACTCTGAACATTAGATGGGCTTGGCCTTATTTATATAGTCTTTGCATCGATGATATGAGTAATTGTAGATTAATTAGTATAGTTAAGATTTTGCCAAACTTATTTTTCCCAGTGTGAAATAACATTTGTGTAAATTTGATTATGGGAGGATCGAAGTTCTTTAATTTTCTTGTAAATGACTACTTCAGAATCATTCAACTCCAGTTAGGTCAGGTGCTTAATTGAGTTGAAATCTCCAAGTTGTTGATGAGTCCTTTTCTTCCTTATATCACTTTTTCCCCTATTCTGTCAATAGATACAAGTAAATCTAATGAAGGGTTTCTTTTCGAGCTCCAAAAACTATTGTCGACCAATCTCAAGACTGAATTAGAATGTGTCACGGTTATTTCCATTTTCATGTAGCTCAATTTGAAAATTTTATCTGTAAAATAATTGAAAAAGGAATGAATTGCTAGCCTTTTAAGAGATTGAGGATCATAAATTCAAGTGTAATACTTCATGCTCCATGCGTATATGTACAGATATGCTACATAATCATTTTTTTAATAGTATCTAATGATTTCATTAGAAGTAATCTTATTCAAATTAGATAAAATTAATATGGATAATAGAAATTTTTTTAAAAATATTTAATACAATTATATGTCCATGATTTAAAACTTAAACATCGTGTTAAAATGAAACAATCAACGTAAGTTGTTTAATGTGTTTGGTGGTAATTTACAGCATAATTTAGTATGTTGTTTTCAAAAACATGACCCAATAATTCGCATTTATGATCATTAATTTATAAAGCACAATTCATAGTTCCACATATTTCATAATGCAGAAATAATGCATTTCAAGTGGGTATTACAATATTTTCAAAAAATAATTAAGAATATAAAAATTCTTTAAAATGGGGTTATTCCGCTTCACGGAGTGGGACAATAAGATTTCAATAAAATGTACTTATTGGAAGGGTAATATGTTTGATTGGATGAAAGAAAATTAAGAAAGGATTAAAAATTTTAAAATTTGAATTGAAAAAAAAAATGGGAGAAAAAAATTTAAATTTTTTATCTAAAAAAATAACTTTTCTTTTTATTTTTTCTAAACAAACACAAAAAAAAACATTTCTGTAATCGTGTTTTCTTATTTTCTTATTTTCTCTCATATCAAACGAACCATTAGAACCAATGGTAAAGTGAGTACATATTAATAAATACTTAAATTCTCTCATTACAACAAAGACCTAACTGGCGGGTTTGGAAACTGGATAACATTATGAACATAAAATATCTGGATAAAATAAACCTCACGGTTTGTTTGTCCATACATGGAGCAGTAGAATAAGACTTGGTATAATATATTGGTTTTAGCATACGAAGGCATTTTTGTCCTACATGGGGTTAATGTACTAGGTCTCTATCATCAAGAGTGGCCTCAAATCTGGGAAAGATTCGTGGGTTTTATATTTTAAAGTATAAATAACATGTCTAGTGACCCCAATGTAGGAAGGACAAAAGCTTTGGGTTTAAATAATAATTAGCAAACGTGGCTGTTAGTCATCAAATTCAAAACCCTGTCGTCCCATTCGAACAGTTGTGTGCAAAGCAGTTAGTACAAACTTGTTTTCAGATGGCTCATTTCCGAGAGCATTTATTATACATCCCCTAGGTTGTTTTTAGTGACAACAAATATTTTTTATAAGAGAAAATATTATTTAAACTCAATAAGATTATTATAAATAATATCGTTTCAAATATTTAATATTTTATGTTAAATATTTTTTAAAAAAATTATTGTATGTAGTAATTATATTTAACTTAAACATAATTATTTATAATAAAAAATATATGTGGTCTAAAAAAATTCAAAATCACTTGTTATGTTAGAATAACATTAAGTTTGATAGTGTTAAGTTATTTAAGAATTTAATTTTCATGCAATTGATTAAAAATTATGATGAATATAATTTTTAAAATAATTATTATTAAGATTAATAAATTTATCACATATGTATTTAGATGAAAATTTTAAATATTATATACTGCAGGAGCAGCATGAACTAATTACTATTTATTTTATCTGCTTGTGTTCCCACACGAAACTTAACTTTTTGTCTTTTTAGTTCGATTTACAAGTGCACATGTTAATGATGTTATATATTACTACTTCTTTCATTTTTTTTAGTATCTAACCAGTTAAATGAAAACACCTGGTTTTGGCATGGATTCGTACAGCTGGCTTTTCGCATGTAGCATTCATATATCTTTTTTTATCCAAACAATATAATAGTATTGACAAAATAGATTACATATTATCGGTAAAACAGTTTCACATTATTAATTTTATATTATCATTTAATAATAAAATATATCATAATAATTTTAAAAATTATACTAACGATTATTTTTAATTAATTGATTATGAAAAAATATAAATTTTTACATGAAAGACGATTTAGTTCGAGTCAATAATAATTTTTATACACAACAAAACTCTTTTTTCAAATATCAGTTACATATTCAAGAGGTACTTAAGCTTAAAACCATTGATTAAGTTTGACACAATCCTATACTAATTCATCACACTTAGTGTTACCGTGTATATATTTTTAAACATAAGAAAAGTTTAGAGAAATATATTTAAAAAAAAAAAGCTTAGAGAAATATATTTTTAATTATATTATAACTTTTGAGTACAAACTACGATGCAACACTAATCCGTGTGGTTTATGGTGCATCCCATTTTATCCTAAACCCTTCATAGTAGAGGTTTTTTTTTCCCAAACACCTATTTTCATCCAATATTTTCTAATATATACCCTTTTTGCAAAATTTTTCCAAAATACACCTCTTTTAGTGTAAGTGGGAAGTCTGGATTTGTATACCCGACTTCTCACCGTGCAATTATCAAATTTTTTTTATATCACCGTGTAGTTATTAATTTTTTTTATATAAAAAAATAGTTATGCTTGGAAGTCGAGATTTCATCACCCGACTTTCGTATGTGATTTTTTTAATATTTTTAAATGCTTTTAATTTTTTTTAAATTATGATTTTTTTTAAAAAATAAAAAAATATATGATTTTTTATTTTTAATTTTTTTAAAAAAATTATGATTGTTTTTAATTTATTTAATTTAAAAAAGGAAAAAGTGATAAAAAAATAAATAGATTAAAAATAGAAAAACCTAGACTTATAAAAAAATAAAAATAAAGTGGATATATAATTATCATATATCAATTATATTATATGATAAAATTTAAACAGCCAAAAATAAAAAAAAATGGAACATACAAAATGACATGCATACATAAAATACATAAAAAAAATAAGATTTTTCCAAAAACAATACTATGAAGGTATGTTAGGACAATTTGTTCTGTTATGTCCTTGTTGTCGACAAATTCCACATTTTTTCTTGGAATCCCGTTCAATTTATTCGTCCATTTCGGTGGGTATGCGATTTGATACCGGACGACCCTTTGCACTTCTTCTTTTCCTTGGATTAGGACCCCACTGATCTCCTTCATATGTTTGCCACATTGATTCGTGTGGCAATAAACCAAATGAGTTGTCATAGATGTGCAAAATGTTTTGCAAAGTAAATAGCAGTGACACATAATTCATGTGATCGACATTGACAGATTTACAGGCAGCCATGACGTAAGAACACGGTAAGTGTTTAGCCTGATATTCACCACAATCACAATTTTGGGATTGTAACATGACCCTAAATCTTCCAGGTGGTCTAGGTGTTTCAAGTGGGGCTTGGGTCTCTGTTACAAGAAAAGTGTGATTGTGTCTGTCGAATTCACTAACAATGTGCGTATTTGATTCTAGTTGATTTCGATTCATTGCCTCAAAGACGACTTCAGAATATTGTGAGCCGGAGTTCATCATTGCTTGAGTTTGTCGGCCTCTAATTGTAAAAAGCTTTGCAATCTTGAAATACGTCTCCTCAACCAAAGATGACACTGGCAAATATCTTGTGCTTCTGAACATGGAATTAACCGACTCAGACAAATTTTTTGTCATATGTCCCCAACGTTTTCCCTCATCGAAGCATTGTACCCAATCTTTTTTTTTTTTTTGTAGCCGATCAAGCCATTCAGCTGCACTTGGTTTGTTCGCACGGATATCCCCAAGATACTGTCAGTGTATTTTCTCCGTGTATGTGTACCCTGTAAATATTCAATAATGTGCCTGTATACTTCCCGTAAAGCCATGTACCATCTACTTGTACGATGGGTTTGCAATGTGCAAACCCATTAATGCACGGACCAAAAGACCAAAAGACACGTTTAAACATTTTTTTTCCAGGTATCATTTCTCCTTCTTCAAACACGGATTCTGTTTGACAGCGACAACAGTCCCAAGAATACAAGATCGCAGAGCTCCCAAAAGTTTTGACAAATTGGCATATGATTGTTCCCAATTTCCATGAATCATCTCCAATGCTCTTTGCTTTGCTAACCATGTCTTTTTGTAGGACGGAGTATAATTCATAAACCTTTTGATCTCTGCAATCAACGTTTTGATGGAGACTGTTGGGTTCGTTTTGACAATGGGTTAGATGATTTGCGCTATCACGTGTTTGTCAAGTTGCCTATGATCTTGTGTGAGCATTGGTGCGACACAAGTGTGTTGACCTCTGATACTTTTGATAATCCATTTGTTACGCTTTGTTGAATTAGATGCGCCTAAGCTCCACGTGCAGCCATTCTCATGTGATTTACACACGAGGTTTAGCCTTCTTTGGTCAAAATATATTGTTTTACAGTCAAAACGATTTCTGACATTGTATTCTTTGACTGCTCGAATACATTATGCTTTTTCATCGAATGTCATGCCAACCTCGAGTGCACCAGTTGGTGGTTGCACACGGTCTTGTTGTTGAACGAAATGGTGGTGATCAGGGTATTGTGGTAAGTGGTCGAGGTTCAACTCCGCTAGACACCTTGGTTGGTGATATTGCAACAGAGGTGACGTTGGTACGGTAAAACCTTCGTCATCGCTTTGATCAAACAACTCTTGATCCTCATGCTCACTAAAATCATCCATGTTTTCTTCGTGAAATTGTATGGTGGGATCTTCATTAGTGATGGGATCTTCATTTGGGTTTGATGTTTGTGTTTGTGGTTGTTGTATGGGGGTGATGGATGATAGTATTGTTGGTGAAAGGAGGTTTGTTGGTTATCAGAAAAAGAATCATTTTGGGATAGTAGTTGTGTGTATGAAGTGTAAACTTCAAAGGCGTCTTGTGTTTCAAGATCTGTGTATGAAGGTAGTTGTGGTTGAGAAATTCGCTCAGTAACAGCATAAATTGGACAAGACCTAATTCTGGATTATGGACAAGTGTTTCCACGACGCCTCTAAGATCATCATTGTCGTGTAATTGTACTGAAATATAACGTGTTTCGGCAGGATACAATGAAACAGGGACACGATATAACAACTAAACAACTGTTTTAGTTGCTCGAGTAGGGAGATGTTGGGTAATTTTTCGAATAAGTTGTGTTAACGTAATAGACCTACTTACGTATAGAAATATTGGGGTTGCACATGCGTATGTTGATCCATCAACAGGGTCATCATATATCTGACCATGATGGTGAATGGTAAATGATATTTCTTTACGTGGAGCCATGGGTGGTGTTTTGGGGATGTGAGTGGGAAGAGTATGAAAGTTAGGAATAGAGGTTTGTATTGTTAGTATGTTGTTGTGTGTGATGTATTTTGAATTGGTGGGATTATATATAGGGTCGATATAATAACCATGGCTAAAAAAAAAAAAGTTACTGTAGCAGTTACTGTAGCTTGGCGATCCGAGCGTGGGATCTGGCGCTCCGAGCGTGGCACTGTAGCAGAAGGCTATTTTTCAGGATTTTTGGCGCCAGGAGCGCCACAGATGCTGGAAATTGGCGCCAGGAGCGCCAAAGTGAGGGCGCCAGATACACTGGATTTTGGCGTCGTCAGCGCCAAAGTGGTGCCAAGAGCGCCACAGATGCTGGAAACTGGCGCCAGGAGCGCCAAAGTGGCGTCAAGGGCTCATGTTATCGGGGATGATTATCTCACCCCTGTTTGGGGCTCATGTTGCAGGAACTGAGACAGAAGTCACCGAGAGATCCCAAGGCAAAAGGCCTGAGCTGAGGTAGGATGGTAGAGAACCCTAGGCTTAGAAGACCGAGCTTGTTAGCTTACATTTTGTTTATTTTGTCTGTATTTTGATACCTAGGGAAAATTTGTATAGTTTGAGAATGATGTACCTTGTATATGATATAAATTCACCATATATGTATAAAAGTGTATTTATATTGGATTCAGGCTTCCTTTATTATTTATTTCCATGCTTGCTGCGTTACTCTGATATTGTAATAATGTTAATACGCCGGGTGCACACGGGGTGTTACAGTCGAACAGTTAGGCAACAGGCTATCTGTAGCCTCATAGACTGTGGATCGTATTGATCACAGAGCCCACACGGATTACTGACATCTGCATTGTTGCCTTTGCCGGTGCATGTGAGTGAACAGTGTCACGCATGCGCAGACCACAGGCAACATGTTGTCTATAGCCTCATAGACTGTGGACCACATCAATCACAGAGCCCACGCGGATTACTGACATCCGCATTGATGCCTTTTCCGATGCATGTGAGTGAACAGTGTCACGCATGCGCAGACCACAGGCAACAGGTTGTCTTTAGCCTCATAGACTGTGGACCACATCGATTACAGAGCCCACGTGGATTACTGACATCCGCATTGATGCCTTTGCCGGTGCATGTGAGTGAACAGTGTCACGCATGCGCAGACCACAAGCAACAGGTTGTCTTTAGCCTCATAGACTGTGGACCGCATCAATCACAGAGCCCACACGGATTACTGACATCCGCATTGATGCCTTTGCCAGTGCATGTGAGTGAACAGTGTGACACATGCACAGTGCATTCAGGATCATATTATTATAGTAATTTGAAATGAACAGCTAAAAAGCATGAAACAATGACAAAGACATTTTAAAGACTAACAAAAAGATAAAAGCAATACATAATCAAAATACATGAAATTGTTCATTCTAATTTCATGGAACTGTCGAGGTGGTGCTCCATCTCTGCCCAGCTTTGGTCATTAACTTGAGAAAGTGACGACGAAGTTTGAACATCAACTTTAAGTTCCATACATATTACGGTCGTCATTTTTTTAAATATATTGAACATGCACAAAACACCTTCTTCGTCAATAATTTGAATTGCCATATACTTAACACATCCATGGGATTGGTATAGAGGACAACGATACCAAAGTGTAGTAACTATAGATGTAACACCATCATCTGTAATTGATGACTGTATACTGTTGATTATGTCTGGCAGGGTCATTGTTGAATACAACAACATCGATTTGGTCTTGTCACTTCTGAAAATTGCATTTCCACTAGAATTGTGGATGACCTCACCATTCATATAAACATACGCACAAATTGGCTCTGCACTCATTTTGCTTGCTCCATCAACACGTTCATCGTTCACATACCACAAATAACGACCTAATCAGTTCGTATTATCATACAATACCTAAACCACAACCACAAATTATACCATTATTAAAGTCTATCGGGTTCCAACATATTGCCCTAATTAAACAGTGCAGAATTGATCCTGAGTTGATTACTGCATTGGTTGAAAGATGGAGGCCTGAAACACACACCTTTCACCCGCCATGGGGTAAGTGCACAATCGCATTGGAAGACGTTGCACTGCATCTAGGCATTAGGGTCGATGGTCGTGTTGTAACAGGACCTAGCTTCTTAAATTGGAATGATTTATGCGACGAGTTATTAGGAAAAGTCCCTCCGAATAATGCACGTAAGGGAGCTGCAGTGAAGCTGACATGATTGCTTAGCATTTTGCGTGCACCATTACCTGAAGAACCAACAATACACCAACTACAATGCAGGTGTAGAGCTTACATAATGTACATCATTGGTGGTGCTCTAATACCTGATAAATCTAGAAATAGAGTTCATCTAATGTATTTGAGCCTATTACGTGATTTCAACAACATAAACAGATATAGTTGAGGTTCTGCTTGTTTAGCAAACATGTACAGAGAGCTGTGTCGAGCATCATCGGAGGTTGGTAGAGTTATGGGTGGTTGTGCCATACTATTGCAGTCATGGGCTTGGTACCGCATGCCTTTTATTGCACCAATAGTCCTACGGCCCGAAACAACTTATCCACTCTCTAAAAGGTTGTTACAAATAATGATATCAAATATTTTCATTTCAATGAAGCCCATTATAACATTTTAATGAATAACAGCTAAATTTCTTTTTGAAATTTCAGATGGAGTGGTGGTGGATTACAACATACGGGCACACCTCATGGTGACTTGGACGGATATAGATCTCATATAGATCATATGGAAAGCCATCAGGTATGTTACTATCATCAATAGCACCATCAATATGCACATATTAAAATTTAGTAAGGTTGCCTTGTTTACATATATTCCGGTTTTGTTGGGTCCCATATAGAGGATTTGAAGAGCACCTACCAAGACATGCATATAGAGACATAGACATTTGGTCTGCATGCACTGCAATTATTTGTTTTTCAGTCGTCGAATGGCATCAAACAAACCGGTTCAAGCTACAATTTGGTTTGCATCAAGATATCCCTATTGATCCCATGAATCTAGATCAACTTCACCAGATTGACATGCGAGGTAATCATTACATTGATTGGATGGAATATCATGCTTGGTGGATTAATTTCTGGAAAAACAAACGCACTGATGTTTTAACTAGACAATTGGTTGAAGGGCCATTGACACATACACCGAAGTATATGGAATGGTATAGGCAAAACACTATATTGTTCTTGTCGATTATACAACAACTAAATGATCCACGCACAACAAATACCCATAATGTTGCAGGGACAACCTTTGAAGAAGCACAATTTCCAGATCCACCACCTCAATCAATGTTTTCTACCCCATCACCTGTTCATCAACCTTTTGGAAACAATCGCGAGTCAGTAAATGCAACTAGCCATGAATGGATGATCAATTTATTTGGTGTCGATTTAAATACACCAAGTTCTGCGACATCATATTTAGCTTCGTTGCAACAGTTTGATGCCCCTAATTCTTTTGGAGAGCAAGGACAAAGTTCTTCAGCTGTAGCAACCCAAAATGAAAATCCAGAGACAGAACTACAACAACATTATGATGGAGAACCAGTGATACATGCGAGAAGAAATCTGCGACGTAATCGACGTCCTCCCCCCTGTGGCACTGGTCATCGTCTTGGACATTAAAGTATAAATTGTTGTGCTCATGTTAGCAAGTGTGTTTAACTACCCTTTGATGTAGGTTTCAAAATTATGTTCAAGTGTTTATGTCATGCAATGTTTAAGCGGTAATACTAAATGTTATTCATAGTTTTCTTGTCAAATAACCCAAAAAAAACATATCGTGTAAGTGGCCAAAAAACAAAAAAAAAAAAAAACATGTTTTCGACTCTTAAAACATTGTTCAAGTGGTCATGTTAAAAAAATTTTAAAAAATTTCTTCAAGACATTACAAAAATTTCTTTCAAGTGTTTTTTATACTTTTCACATCAAACAACCCAAAAAAAATATATCGTCCAACAGTTTAATCAACAACGCCCTCAAAAAATGGCAAAAAAAAACATGTTTTCGATCCTTAAAACAATGTTCAAGTGGTCATGTTAGACATTTTTTTAAATTTTTTTCCAAGACATTACAAAAATTCCTTTCAAGTGTTTTTCATAGTTTTTACGTCAAACAACCCCAAAAAAAATATATTGTCTAACAGATTAATCAACAACGCCCTCAAAAAAATGGCAAAAAAAAACATGTTTTCGACCCTTAAAACAATGTTCAAGTGGTCATATTAGACATTTTTTTAAAAATTTTCTCCAAGACATTACAAAAATTCCTTTCAAGTGTTTTTCACAGTTTTCACGTCAAACAACCAAAATCGTCCAACAGTTTAATCAACAACGCCCGCAAAAAATGGTAAAAAAAAAAACATGTTTTTGACCCTTAAAACAATGTTCAAGTGGTCATGTTAGACATTTTTTAAAAATTTTCTCCAAGACATTACAAAAATTCCTTTCAATTGTTTTTCATAGTTTTCACGTCAAACAACCCAAAAAAAATATATCGTCCAACAGTTTAATCAACAACGCCTTCAAAAAATGGCAAAAAAACAACAAAAACATGTTTTCGACCCTTCAAACAATGTTTAAGTGGTCATGTTAGACATTTTAAAAAAAATGAAAAAATTGGCAAAGTGACATGTCTCAATCAACATTGGATACCTGACAAACCTATTCCAAATAATAGACAACTACCAATTAAAATTCAATGTAAAACATTAATAATGGATTTGTACACTACGTACAAAGCTAAAATCACAGTCTAAAATGACAACACTATGCACTATATCGATAAAAGCAAAAGTTGGAATAATGGCATGTCTCAATCAACATTGGATACCTAACAAATCTCTACCCAAATACACAATTCTAACCTTATCAAAATTCGATAACATCAACATGACAATTATTCAGTTGTCTATCAATAAACAAAACTATACAGCTACGCACTTCGACACAATATACCCTCACAAACAAAATTCAATCTTCATATTATGGCATTCTTGAGAGAAACAAGCACTCAGACCATTGCTAACTCAATATTAGCATTCATTTTTCCAAATGGATCAATCATACACAACAAAACTGGTGTTTATTTTCAATGTCCTACTCCAATACCAATGTGAGTTTCTACTTAGTGTTCTTTCCAAATACTAAAGAGTAAAATGCACAACACCCTTCAGCTAACCAATGACCAATCTGTGCATGAAATCTATTATCGACAACCATCACTTGATGCAGGTTAGCAATATTTTTTTCATTCTCTGCAACTGAAAAATGATGATGATGTTTGCATAATGTTAATGTGCTATGAAAAACACCCGTGTGTTGGTCCTATAGAATTATTATGTATCGTCGGCAGAACACCCGATGATATACTCAACCTACTTCGATCCACCATCACTCATACTCATGATGCAATGTTGTATTACAACGACAAGTGGAAGATACCACGACAAGACAATTTTTTGGGTTACTCCTTTACTAGAACAAATTCAATAAGATTTCAAATTTCTTCCCTATGCAACATCGAAACACTCAAGGATATAATCAAGCAATTTGCGCTCCTAGGGGTTCCCCCTTATGGAATTCACGAATCACAAATGATCAGACAATTGTTCTTCCGACAACCAGGACATTCAAAATATTCAAAAAAAATTAATCGAATTTGAAATAATACAACTGAAAAACGATGAAGATGTATTAAAGGTGTTAGCGAAATCCAATTACTGGAAGCGTTTCTGTTCAATAGAAATTTTAGCTGTTTTTAACAAACCAAAAATCCAGTTACTGACAGAAGACATGTCTGTTGCACAAGATCTGTCAAATTATTATTAGTTTTCTCATTTTCATGTTTCAATTGTTATTGTTAGTACATTTTGTTATTTTTTTGTTTTTTAATATCTGTTGGTTGTGTTTCTCTTTTTAATTACTAATGTTTGTACTTGTTGTTATTCTATTATGTTTCCATTATTATGTTTATCTATCTAATTATTGTTATTTTTTGTTGTTTTAATGTTTTAACTTAGATATCATAATCATATATCCACTTTCTTTTTAATCAATTTATTAATTAATCACTTTTATTTTTTTATTTGTTTTAACATTGTATATCCACGTTATTTTTAATCTATTTATTTTTCATCACTTTAACTCTTTTTTAAATTATTACACCAAAAAAAATTAAAAAAAATCATAATTTGAAAAAAATTAATTTTTTTAAAAAAAAACATGTAAGAAAGTCGGGTGATGAAATCCCGACTTCCAAGCATAACTAATTTTTTTATAGAAAAATAAAAAAATAAAAAAACAATCATATTTATTATTATTTTTTTAAAAAATCGTAATTTAAAAAAAATAAAAACATTTAAAATATAAAAAAAATCACGTACGGAAGTCGGGTGATGAAATCCCGACTTCCAAGCATAACTAATTTTTTTTTATAAAAAAAAATTGATAACTGCACAGTATATAAAAAAAAATTGATAATTGCACGGTGAGAAGTCGGGTATACAAACCCAGACTTCCCACTTACACTAAAAAGAGGTGTATTTTGGGAAAATTTTGCAAAAAGGGTGTATATTGGGAAATATTGGATGGAAATAGGTATATTGGGAAAAAAAACCTCATAGTAGATTATTCCTCTCCTAACTCTCTCCACAATAACCTTTGTATTTTGCCACTATGCGCCTCCGCCGGAAGCAATTTTTGACGATGTACCAATTTTCTTTTTCTTTTTTTTGTATTCTTTCCGACATTAGTTTCTCTCCAACCTATTATGGAGTCTTGTCAAATGGTCAACCAATAAAAATTGAACCAAAGTTCATAAGAAAGGTACAAGCTTTCCAAGTTTAAAGGAGAAGGTAAGTGAAGGGCATTATGGCCCAATTCACTGTGCAAGGTCGCCTAATGTTGTTCTTCAATAGGGAGGGCATGTCTTCTATTTGGGAGCAAAAGGATCCTTTTCTCTAAAAGTTCACATCAGTTCAAATTCATAAGCCAAGAATAATTAGCATTGACACCTACATTTTTTCCACTCCAACATCGAACAACCCTCAGATCGATTATGAGTTTGAACTCCTCGATGTCAATGATTATTCTTTGCTTATGAATTTAAAATCATCGACACCAAACAACCATTTTCTGATTACACAGTGTATTCAAAATTGAGGAAAAATTATCAAAATATAGAAAGACAAAAAAAAAATACTCGTAGAAGCGGTAAAAACTTGAACAGTGTTCTAAAAAACCTATCCACATTTTAGAAAGAGGTTATGTAAGTGATATTTTTAAGTAAATAATAGAAATTTAATTGATATCAATAATTTTAGAATCTAACAATTTAGATAAGTACCATAATTATTTGAATAAAATAATATAAAATTAATAGAATAAGTATATATAAAACAAATTTATAAAACTAGAATAAAAATTTTGGACTACTTTTTCATATGGGCTGTGAAATTACGGCCCAAAATATACCTATAGTTAGCCCAAGCACAATTAGATATAGATAAATATATAATTAAATAAAAAATCAATGGATAATAGCAAAGAAACATTTTTATATACCATGAGTCACCAAGTCGTGACAAGAACCTTCCTTCATGCTAATTACATATTTAATTATAATTTAAAGTTTAATTAATTTCTTAATCATTAAAATATATAACCAGGTCTCTTAATTTTTTTAAACATAACAAGTAAAGGTATTCCAAATCAAACCAAATTGAACATAAAATAAAAAATTGACCCAAAAAACCAAAAAATCGTAGAAAAATTGAAGGATGTTGATTTGTTTTGGTTTATTTTTGTTTTTCCCAAATAGAATGGTTTGGTTCGATTTTTAGTTCAACATACGAAAACTGAAACACACTCATTAGTTTAATTATTATAGGACTCATACGACATGTAATTTAAGTTAAAACTTTTGTGAAAAAGACTCATACATACTGTCATACACTAAGACTAAAACGCTAAACTTAACAATTAACACCCAATCTCTCACTCTCTCCTCTAACGCCTAAAACTAGAACCCTAAAACTAACGCCTAAAATCATTCTCCCCCGAGCCCTCTTTGCGTTTGCGGCGATGCTCTCTCTGGCGTGGGCCTCTCGACATTTGTGGCAGCGTCTCTCTCCCACGCATGTCCTCGGGTCTTTGTTTTATTGATTTTTTTTAAGTTTAGTCATTGCAACTTGAACTATTTATTATTCAAGTTTTGCCTAATTATAACAAATTTTTTATGCATTTTTTTAATACTTATTAGCAAAATTTTCAAACCACATAAATCGAGCCAAACCAAACCGCAAAAGATTGATTTTGTTTGGATTTCATAAATAACATAAATCAAACGGAGATATAAGGTTGGTTGGGTGAAAAGTTTGAAGAAGGGAAGGAGGGAGAGGTCGTGGGTTCGAATCCGTCCACTAACAAAAACACTAACATTTAACAACTAACTTTGGCCGATAAAAAAAATATATATAAATCAAACTAAAACGCACTGCACTTAATTTTCTTGTTTGGTTTGGACTAATTTTAAGATCAAACTGTATCGTGAACACCCTTAATAATAATCATATCATTTTCATCACATTTTTAACGTTGACCGACAGAGACCTTCTTCCCTTTCTTTCTTTAACCTTTCCCCTAACCCTTCCTCCACCACTGTGCCAACCACAAGCTACCACCATGCCACTAGCCTCCAAAGGAATCTAGATCTTTTCCAACTACGCAACAATCACTCCTCCATGAACCCAATCGTGCACACCATGATTGTTTAGCACTCAAACTTATAATCATGCAACAATCGCACCAATAACCCATATATGCCCAATGTTGATGCATTTTCCAGCACTGGAAGCAACGACACAAACGACGACATCAACCTCGTGAAGTACTTCTTCATCATCGACAAGCTCTTGATCATGTCATCGTCCCTTTACCGCTGTGAAAAACTCAACTTACATAGTCTTTGATTTTGCCTATTGAGATTGTCTTTCTCAAAATTGATTTAGGATTTTTGTAGATCATTTAATTTCAAACAAAATCCATTCAAGAACATTTTCTTGTTTACAAATTTGAAGGTATTTGCAAAAAGAAACTAATTTCGGGGTGTTCTTAGTGCAAAAGTATTGTCTTATGCAAATAAAGACTATTACATCGATTGTCACAAAAATCGATTTAAAAAATATACCTTTTTACATTGGTTGTATTAATAATCAATGTAAAAATGTTTATTTCTGTCAATCAAATTAACGAATTTGACAAAAATGGTATAATTGTTGCATTCTAAACAATTAAGTGACCTAATTGAATATTTTAATAATTGAGAAACCAATTAAACTTTAAATTATAATTGAGGCATCAAATGTATAATTAAACAATAGAAAAATATCTAATAACTAAATAAAATATGAAAAACAACTTAATCAAATCATCATTAAATGTTAGCTTATCTAAAACTAAATTTATACATAATAAAATCAAAATCAAAATTTCCTCCAAGTAAAATAAAAACTCAATCTCTCCTTCATTTTCTTTTACTGCCGTGATCTACTAGCCACACTCTCTCCACTCTTTCTTCCATACATGCTTGAGTGAGAAATACAAGGTTCAAGGCTTAATAGATCAAGGAGTGGTTGTCTTTAACATATTTAAAAGTGGAAATCTTTTCTCTCAATTGTCAAGTGTTCCAAGATCAATGCTCTTACACGTTACAACTACCAAATAGTAAATGGCATCCTTTGTTTGAACAGAACATAAATTATTCTTGTGTGTTAGTTCCTCGTATGATAAATATTGTTAGTTGTGGGTCTATGGCACTATAAACAAGCCATTGGTATAAAACCATATAGAAACAAAGGACTACTTATGAAATGAGGTCACCGCTTCACCTTCCCTAAAGCTTTTCCTTATGTGACATTTTGGTGTTGTTTTTTTTTTCTTATAATGGAATCTGGAAGCTCTGGTATTTATGTTCTGATCGCACAGAGCCGTAATGGGGTTGAAGAACACCACCAACATAACAAGCAAAAAGATACCAAAAAATTAAAAGCTAAAACAATGGCTAATCTCATCAATATATATATATATATATATATATATATATATATATATATATATATATATAATGCTGTCAAAATGGAAAATGATGGCACTGTCCTAACCCAAGATGGTAAGCCAATCCCTATATATATATATATATGTCATCTGCACCTGCATTTCACCAAAAAATGAAGAGGCTAGTAATTGATGTAAATACTTAATGTGGCAAAAATTAAAATACACAAAAGTCTAGGAAAATAAAAGTTCGGATTTCAAACCATGGTCAAATGAGTTGCTGTCTTTTCTCACCACCACTCTCCAAAACCACTCTGCTCCAAACTCTTTTGTCTTGTCAAACACCTATCCAAAGCTTTTCAGGTCTTCAAGTCAAATAATGGCTACACGTTTGAAATTCTGGTTTGTGAGAAAAATATCAATTTTAGCTAGGAATTTCCTATTTCCATTTAGAAAGGATCCATGATGAACCTTGACAATTGGTTTTTCAACAGCTTAATTACAAGTTATGGTGAAGTTTGGTTGTTCAAATAGTCTGACCATTTGTTGTTACACTCAACAAGGGGTCCAACCAATATGCCAAAAGGTGTGTACACTGAAATGCTCTGCATTTTCCAATATGAAGACATTGTTGGAGCATCTCTCATACAAAGAACATTGTAAATTTTTCAAGCTCGGAAGTAGATGTTCTTGACAGAACATCTTAGGGTATGCTTTCATGAGATTTCATCATACAGAGCACATCTCTCATCCATTGCCCTAAAAGCTAAAGAATCACTAGATGATTTTAAAAATGAAGATGGTGAAATTGATGAACTTTCCATCATAACCAGAAGCTTAAACAAGATGTAAAACAAAAGGGAAATCACTACACCAGAAATGCATTCATATAACGCAATCAAGATAGTGCTTCTGGAAGAAAGTGTTATTGGAAAAAATAAAACACTAGTCTTTTAGATAGCGCTGCTTTAGAAAAGCATTATCCAAGTTTAAGCATTACATATGCTTTCTTTGGAAAGTGCTATGCTTGAATTAGTCATTTTAGAAAAAAAAGTTACATAAATAGGCACAACGCTTGATTAAAAAGCACTATTAGTTTCTTTATTAACATAATGCATCCATAGGAAAGCGCTATCTGATTTCTCCTTCAAATAGTGCTTTATATGGAAAGTGCTATATAAAATGAAGAGTTATGGAAACACATGTTAAACAATATCCCAACAAATCATGACCTAAGGCTAAGACATCAAGCAATTACAGTTCCTACCAAAATGGGATGCTACAAGATGCAGAAGACACCAAGAATTAAATAATGTCAAGGTGGACACAGCCCAATCTGAAGTTACCAACCACTTCCACCATAAACCATCCTTCATTCCAAAATTAGCAAACTTAGAAAAAGCATCACTTAGTTTAGGCTTCACACGTGCACAAAGACACAAATGGCGCAAAACCTAAAAGATATGTCGTCTTATGAGTTATGACCAATAACAACACATTATATGCTTGTCAATCACCAAATAAAGCACAATAAAGAATGGAAAACAGATTGTGAATACCAAACATAAATGCAAGGGCATTACAAAATAGAAAAAACAAATAGGTTATTACTCCTGAGGATAGGAGACATTAGGCTTGTCTTACCTTACTCATAACACCATGTCAGATGAAAGCTCTACATTTATGAAACTAATTTACAGTGTATTTAGCCTCACTAGTACAACCACTTTAAACCTAAAATACAAATTCACAATTTAATCTGTTATTGCTAAATTTTCTGATAATTTTCTAAACTTTGTCCACCAAAAGCTCCAAAAATATGTATGAAAACCCCAATGCACATATAAGACTCGTATTGCTCAACATTCTTATGTTATTTTACATGATTGTAACAAAGATGGAAAATGATGCAAATATTACAAATCCAATGAATTTCTACAGAAATTAATTCCTACATTGGCAAAACTTGGAAGTGTTTACATCAACTCTTAGTTTCAAGATTTACCTGTCTACTCTTCAAAAGACTTGAAACATTTCATCCACTCTAGAAGTTCAATTCTATCATTGTTCATCATTCATTCATCATATAACCACAAAAGGAAACAGCGCCTCTATTATTTCCTATCCTTGCCTCCTAATGCACGGCTTTCTTAAGGTGCATTCCAATCAAATAAATAAATTGACACCAAATGCTAATGTCAAAACTTAGTGTTCACATAAATTCCTAATTGCCAAATGCAAAGCTTACCAATCTATCTTTCCATAAAAGACTTGATACTATCCATCCAGCACAGAAGCTCAATTCTATCCTTGTTCATCATATATTCATGCAAGAAAACTGCAAGCTCATTATTCACTCCCCTCACATCCAAGTACTTGAAAAACTTCTCCTGAACTTCAGCCTTCAAATCCCTGAAATCAAAAACCAAAACACACAAGAATCACTAGAAACCAACTTCAAAACATCTAGGTCTTTCACACAAGTTCTCATCATTAATCCAAAGTCACATAACTGACAGAGGTTTTAAAATATGGTTCACAACCGCAACTATGGCTGCAACATGAACACTTATGTGCCTCCACCAAGGTTTTAAATTTACAGTTTGCAACCGCAATTTTGGCTACAAAGTCAAGGATTTTTGGTTCTCACCAACCGCATCACAACCACAATTTTGTGACCACCCCATTTGTCTACAATTTCCCACAATATTACTACGGATCACAACAAAACCACAACTGCAACCACAATTAAAACCTTCCACGACCACATTGCATCGTCAATCATAGCCTCATTTGTCCATAATATCAAGAATCACAACAAAACCATTACCGCAATTTAAAACCTTTTAACCGACATAGGACACAACACACTAAACACAAAACATTTGGCCAGTGAACCAATGAACATAATCAACACAGTTAATGCCATTTTCCAAACCTGAAATCAGGTCCAACGTAAGGCCTAGCCGCCATCCGGCCGCGCCTTAACATGTAAACTTTCTCAACATTCAAACAATCCGGCCACGCCGAGCACACAAACTCTAACTCACTGTCACCTTCTTCTTTTGCTATATCCACAATTAAACTAAGGTGAAGACGCATATTCACCCCAGAACTATCATCTCCACACGCAGGAACATGCTCACACCAATCAAACATGGTAGCCTCAATTTTAACATCCTCAAATTCCCAAAATTTTCCCTTAATTGTGACCATTTGCTCCCCACGTCGCTCTTCAACCGTAAACGAATTGAATTTAGTCTCAGGCTGCAAAAATTACCAAATAAAAATTAAAACTTTTTTTTGGGTATTCTAAAAATTAAAACTTTAGCTCTAATGAAACATGGGTTCATATAAACGGTTAGATATAATAGAATGAAATAGGATTAGTGTTAACCTGGTGTGGAGGAGCGTATTCTTCTTGATACTCGATTTCGTTTCGGAGAATTCGTATGATGTTGGAATCAAAGGGCGATTTGGTCGCCGGTTCTGGTTCTGCTGCTTAGGTTCTGGCTCCGACACGCGACGAGGCAGAGCATGCGTGTAACGCTCTCGGGGTTCGAATGAGCGATGCAAAAGCTCTTTGGAGCGTTCGAATGAGAGAAGAAGCCATTGTGAAGGCTGAAGAGTGGCGCCTCTATCGTTGCTCCCCGGCCAGTATCATCACATTCGATGTTCTGTTCTACTATTCAGAAGAGTGGGCCCCAGACCTTTCACATTTGCTATTCTCACTACCTATGTGGATACAATTTTATGAAATTTCAGAAATATTTCTCGAAGGAAATATGATTACATTTCACAAGTATACAACATAATTGTATTTTCTTTGTATTATTTGTATTATTTGGAGTGCGAAAAAATAATTATTACGAAATCATATTTTCATTATTGTAACAAAGGGGTGTTAAAAGTAGATTCCATTTTATTGAATATGCTCCGAATAGTGTTTTCGTTACATTTATTTTCACACCCTATATTACAATAACTGATAGGTGATTATGTGTATCTATCTATAATCTATAACTCTAAAATGGATAAAGGCAATACAGGTTACTGTAATTGTACCTTGGTCTCCACTTTAACTTTCCATTTTTGCCCTTAATATGTAGTTAATAATCTATATTTTTTAACTACTTTGGTCTTCATTTTGTCCTTTGTTTAAAATCAATAGCATATTATAAAGAGGCAAAATTAATTAGTAACCATTTCCACTATTTTAGCCTTCAACTATAACCACGACACCATCATTCTGCCAATTGCACAACACAGAGTCAAACACGAGCAAAATTCCTACGTTCATCTCTCTTTTTATCTCACCTCCTACAATCATTTTGTTGCAACAAGTTCTGTTTTGTTAAGGTTCATATTCAAACAAGTGGTAAATTTGACAGTTTTAAAATAATAGTTATTCATTTAAGAAGTCAAGAGAGTAGTGGGATAGCTTGAAATACAAAAGTTCAAAAAAATATTTAGTAGTTTGGCACTTTGGCTTTGGCGTTTATTTTTATTTTTTTTTTAAAAAAAAGAGAGGATGTTTTCAAATAGTAATTTGGAATTTTTAAAATAAAAAATGAAAGTTTTTAAATAATAGTAGTTCAAAATTTTAAAATTAAAAAATGTCAGTTTTTTTTAAAATAACAGAGATTTATTTAAAAAAAAGCCAAAAACAGATTTGTGGGGTAGTTTGAAAAAAATTTATAAAAAAGATAACTTTAAAATATTGGTTTATTTAATTAATCATCATTAAAAATTTGAAGAAACAAATAATTAACAATTATCAATTGAATATTTTAACAGTAAATAT
>PYAF01004496.1:315453-328201 GCA_007407185.1 Glycine tomentella
TGGCTGCTTCTTACTTGTGGCGAAGTTCAGCAAGAACTTTTGGCCGAAGTCCTCAAAGTGACGAATGGTCCTCGGCGGCAGCGAGTGGAACCATGTCTGGGCCGGCCCCGTAAGGGTTGTGGCGAAGACTCGAGATATGATGGGCTCCTCAATACCTCTGATGCACATCTGCATGTCAAACTCGTCGATGTGCTCTTGCAGATCTTGACTTCCGTCGTACTTTTTCAGAAAGGATCCATCAAAATCCTCTAAAAATGGGGCTTTCACTATACAGTCGACAAATGGACTGTTGTTCTGGTGACCCCGACTATACTTCCTCCGGTACATGTCGTTGCTTTGACCAGGGTGACGGATGATTTCACCCGTCGGTCTATCTTCAACGGCATATTCAGGTGATATGGCCGACGACGAGCGGTGAGCCTCGTGTCGTGAACGAGACGTCCTCCTCCGCTCGGAATGATTAATCGGCTCCCTGAAGTCGGTTCTGGTTGTGTGAACCGACGGCGATGTCCTCGGTCTTCTATCTGTTTCATGGTCGGCCCCTACATGACCTTCCATGTGGTCGGTATTTTGCCGACGCTCCTCTTCTCGTCTTCCGTCGGTATTTTGCCGACGGTCTTCTTCTCGCCTTCTGTTGTCGCGATCTTCTAGCTGGGCAATTAGCCGCTGGATGTCTTCCTGGCGCTGAAGTTCATAACACTTCTCCAGGTTCTCCATTCGAGCCATGAGTGTCTGGAGAGCGGTCTGAATGAAGCGCTGTGAAGCTTCGGAATTTTCCTGTCCCGTCGGTATGTTGGCCGATTCAGGAACTGCAGGTCCCGCACGAGACGAAGCTGTGTGGGATAATGCGTCTTCTGCCACCACATTCTCCTGAGTAGGATTCCTGGGTGGGTCTTCGCGTCTAATGTTCTGGTTCCTCCTGATGTTGGCCATTGAGAGATGGTGGGATTCGAAGTTTATCGTCCCCACGGACAGCGCCACTGTTCTGCTCAGAGAGAACAGAAATGTCCAACAAGTGGTGTTGGATGATTTAATGTTGGATCGAACTCTCTCTCTCTTGAGAAGCTTATGGAGGTGAAGCAACTCAAGGAAGAAGATCACAACACAGCGGACACGATGGATTGGGGGGTGCGGTGTGTGCTGGTGTGAAGGAAAAGAGAGAGTCAGAATTGTGTACCTTTCCCCATGGATAAAGTAGTATTTATAGGCTGATACCTGAACGCTGATAACGGTCCTTAAGGTCCCAGGATCTTAGTCAAAACGGTTGAATGCAACCTCCTTCCTTGATATCCGGAGATCGTGATAACTGAACGATACTAACTGCATCCCTTATCTCTAAAGTGGTTACTTAATGAATAAAATATAATTATTAAATGAAATATTATTTTATCCGTAACACAAATATATATTGTTGACATGAATATATTCGCCATTTTCCACTCTAAGAAATGTCAAACCCACTTACTCATTCATTGGACACTAATTGGTTCACAAGAACACATGGATTTTTATGGTGTAAGCTTCAGTTAGTGCATTTGTTGAGTTGAGTGGCCACTGATGTTGCAGTCCGGAGACAGATTCATAGTGTCTAAAATATCCTAAATAGATTTTGTTTTTCTTGAGTGGAATTCGTCAAACGAAAACAGTGACGCTACTGTAGTACGGTACCCAAATTAAAGAAAGCAATAATATCTCCAACAAACTGAACCTACTCTGTTTTCAAAATAATTAAGTACAATAAAATAAATAAATGGAAGAGAAACAAACATATAGACATGACAATGAGAAAAAACCATGAAGAATGTTAACTAAAATAAGAAACATAAAGACAAGCTATTAATACACATATGTTCGAAATTTAAACTAGATGGAGACACTTTACTAATTGATTACTCATGAATCCACGATTTTATTTATAGTGCTCAAGATATATTCGTTTTTATGAGTGGAAGTTATTTGGGAATGGGTTGTGGACATATGTATTTAAGCCAAAACGTTTTATGCTGCATTACTATATATGTTAATCATTTCAGGCATTTTGTCATGAGTGGATTTCCTGGTGCTCTTGTATTTATCTTTTATAAGTGCTCGTTTTTTGTTGGTACCTCTACAAGTTTGTGCTAATGAGGGCAGAAGCTTAAATTTAAACAATAGCCAATATATTGTGGGACATAGTGGATATTAGAGAACCATAATCTTGCAAATAAAACCATTTAAAGATGTTTTTCACTCAAGACTTGTAGAGATTGGTCTTTGGAAAGTTGGAGTCACTTCACTCCACCCATTAAGTTGAATATTACTCATCTGCAATAAATCTCCAAAAGCAATTTTCTAGTGTTACGATTGTTGTGCTTGATATTTTTAAACCTCTCCCTCGACCTATGTTCAGCCCCCTATAACGTTTGCTAACTTAATTGGCTCGACAAATTTGAGCTGGGACTAGAGAAGCCAAAATTTAAAACTAAACAAAAAATTTGATATATAAGGACTTTCAGGGCCAACAATGGTAAGGCTTCCCATTAAAATCCTTTCGATGATGAGAATGTGTGTGCACAGACGCTTGCTTTGCAAGTATAGCGAATCTAGCTAGTAATAAGATTGACAAGCACATGTACATGAAGGTTAAGGGTAACATTTTCAAGAACAAGAGGTTTTTAATATTGGAAAGCATACACAAAGCCAAAGCTGAGATGGCAAGAGAAAATACCTAGTCCGATAAATTTGAGGCTAAACCTGCCAAGAAAGAAAAAGGATATAGTTTTTTTTTTTCGTATCCCATTATCCGGAGACTCCACGCTATACGCATATAAGAGAGAGGGATATTGTACGCAACCTTATCCTTGTATATGTAAAAAGGTTGTTTTCAAATTCGAACCCATAACCAACAAGTTATCAAGACACAACTTTACTTCTGTGCCAGGATTCACCGTCGGACCAAGGCTATAGTAGAGAAAGGAAATTAAAATTGCTCGGAGGGAGGAGCGGATGACCCAAGTAAGATTCATAAATTCATTGAGAAAGTATTTACATGAGAATGTACTGTATTTGTATTTTCTTGGTTGTTGCTCTTGAGGATCAAATGCATTAACAAGTATTTTGCTGAAGTTGGAAATGAAGAATTTGACCAACCTCTATAAAATGTCTAGGGTCCTGGAGTATTATAATTTATGCTTGTCCGGTATTTATTTACTTCCTTTGGCTAAATATGATGTCTAAATGAACATTTTTTTATTGCGGAGCACCAAAGAAACCCAAGATGTGATCCATATATTCTGATATTTGCAGGTAGAATTTTTTTGGGCTTATATATAGTTCTAAAGTAGTTTTGACGAGTTTTGAGAAGTTTTTGTGTTGGTTTAGTTTTATTTACGTATATGAATTTATAGCATTCTGTTCTTTTCGATAGTGTTTGATTGGGCATGTTTTGTTTAGATATCATCATTGTTGTTGAAATACTTGTGTTAATTCTTTTTTGGTCATCGCGGTAACAATGCTAGTACAGAGTTATATAAGACTACAAAAGTATGTTTTTTTGTCTTTTTTTTTTATAAGACCCAGTTAATTAATTTTCAAAGATAAAGAAAATGGTTTATTTAATTAAGAACATAAATTTATCTTAAATTTATAGTTTTTCTAAAATTATTTCTAATATTAGTAATTTGTGAAATGGTAAAATAAGGTTTCTAAAATACTTTAGGTGAGATAAAGTATTTTTGTCATTTTTTTAATGAATACAAAGAATTGAAATTTTCATATCCTCCCTTTAGTCTTATTTATAAAATATAAATTAAAAGTCTTGATTAGAGACCCTGCGTTAATGAAAACAAAGAATTATAATCACTACTACAAAAAGCACTTTTTACGACGGTTATTTATCCCATACAACACCGGTTCAACAACCATTTTTGAAGATGGGTGTCTTAGAAAACTAAGACTTTCCATGACGGTTTTTGAATCGTCTTAGAAAGTCATTTTCTAAGACGGTTGTTAGCTTGCAACCGTCTTAGAAAGTGTGTCTTTTTTTTTTTTTTTAAACGGACACATTCTAAAACGGTTCTTAGCTTCTTTCTAAGACAGTTCTCAACTAAGAACCGTCTTAGAATGTGTATGTGTTTTTTTTTTCGGTTTTCTAAGACGGTTCTTAGCTAAGAACCATCTTAGAAAGTGACTTTCTAAGACGGTTTTTACCTAAGAACCGTCTTCGAATGTGTGTGTTTTTTCTTTTTTTTAACGGACACATTCTAAGACGGTTGATAGCTAAGAACCGTCTTAGAAAGTGGTTTTCTAAGACGGTTCTAAACTAAGAACCGTCTTAGAATGTGTATGTGTTTTTGTTTTTTTTTTTTAGGTTTTCTAAGACGGTTCTTAGCTAAGAACCGTCTTAGAAAGTGGCTTTCTAAGACGGTTCTAACCTAAGAACCGTCTTTGAATGTGTCTGCTTTTTCTTTTTTTTAAAACGGACATATTCTAAGATGGTTCTTACCTAAGAACCGTTTAGAATGTGTCTGTTTTTTTTTACGGATACATTCTAAGACGGTTGTTAGCTAAGAATCGTCTTAGAAAGGAACTTTCTAAGACGATTAGTACCAAACAACCATCTTAGAATGTGTGGTATATTTTGTTTTAGTATTTCTAAGACGGTTGTTTACTTAAAACCGTCTTAGAAAGTCACTTTCTAAGACGGTTCTAACTAACAACCGTCTTAGACTGGTTCTTTTTTTTTTCCCACTTTTTGCCTGTTTCTTGTACATAAAAACCCACAATATTTTAACGTAAAAGTGTAATATATATCAAAACACACAAAAATTGTAATTGAAAGATGCATAACTAAAAAATTGAAAAATTAACAAATAATAAAAATAGACACAGAAATTGTATATTTTAATAATATTATTAAATCTTTGAAAAATTAACAAACTATGGCACATGCATGCTCCCAACAGCAGCGAATTGACATGATATGTTATACTATCCAAACATTGCACATTCTAGCCATACTTTACAACAATATCTACCAGTCCTACATGAGGTTTCAGAAATCTGACTTAACAAGCTTCATTCGAGGTTTTGTAACTAACACTGGCAAAAGGCTTTGTCTGTTATACATGGACATAATCCCTTGTCTTCAGAACCTGCAATGATGGTTGAAATTAAATATGAACCAGTGGCCCTCCAAACAAATTATTTAATAAGAACTACCATTAAGATGCAACCAATAGAACATGTTTTATGACCAAAATTTAGAATTGTAGACACTGTTCACAACACATTTGGTGTGCAGCTGATAATTGTTTTAAGGGTATTGACTCTGACTTGCAGAGATTGGGTAGCCCTGCTGCATTATTAGTTTTTGTCTTTCATTGTCTTTTCCCATCATCTGTCTTGGGTGCTTTCAAAAGATGTTGTCCTTAGAATCCATATCTTGTAGCAATCCATCCCATCTAAGGAAATGGCTGGTGGAAATTTTAAAAGAAAGCAAAGTATTTCAACTGTACTAAGTGTAACAAAGAAGTCATGTACATGACCTTACAGGCACAACAAAATGTAATGATTATTTGAAGAACAACAATGAGGAAAAAATAGTGCAATTACTTTTTATGCAGAGAAATGTCAGTAATTGGAGTTTTGTACAAACAAACCTGGTCCTGGAAGACCATCTGCTATTTTCAAGGTTAGTTCCTTCAGCACATGATTGGTAATCATCATCATCCTCAATTTTGTCAGCATCACCACCTTTCAAAAACCCTAGGAGCATACAGAGAATGAATTAATACAAATCAAGGAAACATTAAAAATAATATATTTTAAAAGCTTGAATCTCCTAAAGAGTCATGAAGGAAGTGTTAAGGAAAGGAAGCCAACATCTAAAATGGAGACTGATAGATTTTGGGTGGTTAATTGATGACTAAAATTAATTAATTAATTAGATGGCCGAAGGCTACTTGGTATAAACCCAGAATCACTCTCCAAGATCTATAAATACAACTTTTATACAATCCCAAGAAATGGAAATGGAGAGCGTTCTAATTGTTGTAATGCTCAAGTGGTTAGTCATTCAAAGCAAACCTGTGGCATTAGCCATAGAACTCAATTTTGGATTAAAATAAAATAGTAAAGAAATATCACATAAACAAAAACTTAATTAAAACTACTTTGCCAAACGCTAGTAACACATCAATTCTCAAGTTCTCAATTTATGCAGCATATCAGCTCTCAAGTTATCGTTTAGTAAATAGAAGTTACTATATGCCTAGCACATGGGACAAACAAGGAGTGGTTAATTTGGGACCATGACAATGGGTAACAATAAGTGGAAAAAGCATAGCTCTAAATAAATGGGTATGATATCTTGCTAGGTAACTACATAACTATCCAATATTGATCTCAGTATTCAGTTCAAAATTATTGTATAAAGTATAAATCGAAGCACTGATTAAACACGGGAAAATTTTTTTAGGGAGACATAGATGTGATATAGAATCATGAAAATGATGCCATATTGTCCAAATACACAAATAACAATGGTAATTAACTTTTGAAAAAGGCAGTTGTATATTATTTCATCCATTTCAATAGGAGCCCATGTATATCAAACATTTTAGTTACGGTAATACAACTCTTATTGCAATCATAATCACAGTATGATACATGCTTATTATAAGTTCATGGAATCCAAGCAATAACTACATTGAAATAGATGAGCCAAGACAACAATAAGATAAATATAAAATAAACAAATTGTGCTAAGAGGAGCATATTGTGCTGGTCAATGTTTTATTTTTTATAAAAAAAAAAATGAATCTGATTAAAACAACTTTGATATCTAATGAAGGTGCAGCAAATCCATCTAAATGAAGATAGAACAACCTACACTAGGTCAGGTGACTTGTTAAGTGATCAAGTAAATTTAAAATGATAATATAACTAAAAGATGCACATCAGAATGTAATGTCATGATGAACTATTCTCTAGTCTCATAATAAGATTAGCATCAAGCTTCCTTTTATCTCAATTGCTAGCATGAATGCTTTTATCATGATCTTCCCATAATTATTAGTTTTCAAACACAAGTTAACTTGTAGACGTTACACTACTTTGACAAAAAGGACAAATGATGAGTGGATAAAAATCAGTTTCAGAAACTGCTGAGATAGGACCAGGGATTACTAGGAATCCATATATACAAATAAGTAATCCAATTTATGTAAAGATCCAACATTAATCAATCTCCCATGGCACTGTTAGGCAAAAAAATAGAAAATTCAAAATGTTTTTTTGGATCTTCACATATAATATATGGGAGTTGTCAACTAAACTTCCCAAGCTGATGAAAAATAGCTCAAATGTATCAATTTGTATTAATGATAAACATTTTCTCCTTTCACTCCAAACTGTTTCATCCATATATTCCATCTTTAACACCACTTGAGAATCTAAAATGCTTTCGAAAATTGGAACGCAAAAACTTAACATACCTTGGAAAAATAATATAAATGCATTTAAGGGGATATAAATATTATAAATGCAATTTAGGGTGAATCCATGTTTGAATACTTCATTTCACTCACTGTGTTACCCAACAATAAATGCTTACCCTTTCCAATTACTGGTGATGCTGTCATTCCAAAAATCTTTGGCTTGTTACTAGATGTGTGGTAATATTCCTTCACAAAGGAAGACGATCGATGTTAATAATAAGTACTCCCTACCGTAACAATATGAAGTTTTATGATATTAAAATCAAAACTGCTATACACCAGGAAAATTTTATACAATAAAATCAACTATTTACCTTCATTATGTTTACATAACATGGACATGAGTTTGCTTGGAAATATAAGATCAGTTGCTACGTGGTCTAGAGCGGCATCTACTGTACCATACAATGGTTACCCTTCTTTTGATGAAGTTAACATGTTCAGTTTTAATTCTAGGAGTTCTAGTAGTGGCTAAAGAACCTTTCCAGGATTAGAATCAGAAATCACCAGAGAAAACATATGTTTTAGCTTTTCATTTGTTGCAAATTTTAAGTTATTGAAATCCTGTTGTAACGAATATAGAATATTCAACATCTAGCTTGTTCGGATCGAACTTTTGTTCATTACCAAAAAGAAATAGAGCAAAACAAAAGATGAACAAATTTAGAGTGTCATTTCTAAAAGTTGGTAAATGAGATTTTGAACCAAGTATACAAGTTACTTATCACGCCTGTGCATAGGATCACAGAATCTGAGACAACATGGAGTAAAACTTTGACTACCATGCACCAGACAAGTGGCTAAAATGAATTTCTTAAAAGAAAATCTACAACTAACATATGATGGACAGCTCAAGCTTGACAAAAAATGGTAGACGCACCCATACCAAGAACAAACATAGTAAAATCATTATTCATGAATAAAATTGAAACCCACATTAAGAACTAGTTTAAATCACAAGCCAAAATGATTATGCCACTCCCCTGACAAACCTTTTTTCATTGAAAAGAACATCCTAAATAGCTAATACACTTGCTCAAATCCTAACTAGCAAAACCATAAAACAAAACAACAGAAAGACATGAATGTCAGTTAATATCTTTTTTCCTCATTTTATGAGAAAGCAACATTAAAAATTGCATACCTTAACTGCTAATTCTCCAATTGCCTAGCATGCATTATTTGGTGCTGAAATAGCCTTGTTTACATTATAAATATCCTGTACACCAAACACAATATAAGAATAAAATTACCAAATAAATGCAACTGCATATTCCACATAAAGTTTATATTGCACACACACATACCAGTTCTTTACCTGTAGCCTCAACAAACTCAGACAAACGAGGATGCAAATGAACCAGGCACACCTAGCCAAAAACACACATATATTACAATTCCATCAACTTAAAGGGTTAACTAATTGAACCAGGCACACCTAGCCAAATGAACCAGGCACACATAGACATACACGCAACAGATAAATAGAAGGAATGGATAATGGAACTGCACAGCAAAGGGTTAACAGAGCAAATGTAAATATTGAAATAACAAAATTCCACCCCATTTTCCTACAACACACATTGTTACTGCTATGTGAACATTTATCTTGAATAATGCTACTTATCACTGCACCAAACTTATAACTAACGGTGGCTGGACTGAAGTATTGTGTATGGCTATGATATTAAACTATTAAATCACTGAATAGTCGTGTTGTAAAAACTATTAAGTCCAAAAATATATGCTAGTTACTGTCAAACTCTTGTTGGTCCCTTCGCTCTGCTGTCCATCCCTAAAATGATTAGCATTTTTCTTATTGGTATACTTTTTTTTATCTGCATGCTTCTTCCATGTTACCAACCATTCATACTTTTTAATCTGCATTCATGCAGGAAAACAAAAAACCTCATTGATTGGAGAGGTTGGTTTAATGGCTAAAGTTTGTTGGCCATATTTTGATCTTGAGTATGAGAACTTCAGCAATAGAATGAACCCTCCAAGGTTTGCTATTTTATTCTCTGGAATTACAAGTTTTTTTTTGAATGGCCGTCAAATTGAATAGCCTCTTTTTAACTAAAGGAAAGGGATCAGTAATCATAATCATTTTCCTAAGTGTATGTACCCAAAAGAAAAATCCCCCGAATGTCAATTAACTGCATTAACTCAGCCTTACTAAACAAGAATGGAACAATATATAAATTTAAAAATGCTACTTTAATTCCTCACTTCTCCTTGTTATAAAAAAGAGATAATCAACACTTAACACCTTGTAGAATTGGGGTTTATAGTGGGTTGTTTACACTTTGCAGGGTCTCTATGGACAATGCTAGTTGCCATGATTGTACATTGATCAAGGTATAATTTCTCAAAATAATAAATTATGACTTTGGTTGTAAGTTATGGTTTGTGATTTGGCCATTCAGAACTTCTTAAGAAGACCAGCTTATGTGGTATTTAAAGTTCAGAACCTAGATTTTCAAACTTATAGGTCAAATGACCTTTCATTAGCCCTCACTGACTTTAATCTAAAGTCAACACTTCAGTCAAACTTGATTTGACTTTAGAATCATGATCAATCCACCTAGGATTTTGCAGAAACCTTTTTTTCGAAATATTTCCTTATTTTCTACTTTTAAGTCCATGAAGAGAAGTAGTTACAAAATTCAAACTGAAAATTAAACATATAAAAACATTGTTAAAATTTAATCCAAATAGATAAAGTACTTGCAAGGAATCAATTGATTAAAAAACTGCTTATTCAGTGCTTGAGGTGGCAGTGCATTGTGTCACTAGTGTCATAAATGTGACCAAAAAGAGTTGGCTATAGCAGCCACAGTTCTGGGAACAGTGATTATGGCAGCTATGTTGGGAACACTCTGTTATTGGGTGATTAGTCACCACCTTGAGGCCTCAACATTGCGAAGTCTTAGGACAACAATGAGCAGTAGACATTCAATGTCTATGTCAATGATGTCAGGATCAGAGAATAAGTATAAGACAGTCTATGCAATCTAACATCCATTTTATACCATTGCTGCTGCCAGGATTACACAGCTTTGGCAAATGAAACTCAGTAAGCAAATAACCCATCTAGGACGAAACATCATATAAACTAAGTGAGTACATAAACCCAGAAGGTCCAGCAAACCATACAATGATTCTTTGAGAAAACTACATCAATTCAGTCAATTCCCAGTACCAACAAAAGAGGAAATATACACAAATGACACATATACTATGCTACAAAAAAGGGGTAAAAAAATTGTTCAACCTATTAAAACATTGTCCTGTTGAAGAAATAATACATCTAAAGGGACTATGAATATCAAATACACAAAAAAAAAAAAATCTAAAGGGAAGTGTTGTTGGGGAAACATTGCCTAATCTCCTATACTTAAGTGCCCTCAGAAAATAAAAATCAAGGAATGTTGTATTGGGTTAGGAATGAAACTACATTGACAACGACTTACCAATTGCTCCATAACAAGCCTTAGTCTCTTATGTCAAAATCTTATTTAAGAGAATTAAACTCCTAATTAGATACAAAATCTAAAATGATATTTAAAATTCAACTCCTCATTACATACAAAATCTCTTCAAGTAAATACTTTCTCAGACACAAACTAAAACATTACATCCCTATTTACATATATTCTTATAAACCACAACAATCATATCATAACATACTTGAAATTAATGAGTATTGTTTAAGACAACTTAAACAACAATATACTCTTTTTACCATATACTAACAGAGGTTTCATGGTCATAACCCACAACGAAAGAAAGGGTTGCCCCAAAAAGCAAGACGTCTACATGCCAGAAGCCCAAGAATAAGTATGATTCTGTACTAACAGTATGCATAAGCAAGACGTCAACAGAAATAAATCATAATAATATAGCAAAACTTAAATGCTCATACACTTTTATTTAAACACAAGCAAGATGAACCGTTAACCAAAGTGTCTGAAGTGATTATGGCATTTGTGCAAAGGAGAACTTAGCAAACCATACCTTCTCTAGAACAAGCTTACACTCTAATAGCTCATTGTAAGTGTGTTGCAACTTCTCATTATTTGTTATAATCTTGTTGTGGTCAGCTTCTACTTCTTCAAGTTTAACCTAGCCATGAAGAAAAGTTTCTTTACATGATACTGACGAAAGGAAAAATGTTGGGAGAAGAAATTGTAAACAAAGAGGGAGGAATTGGAGCAAGGAATACCTTACCGAATGGGTGTGGGAGCGAGGTGGAGTTGAGGCGCCCAACGAGGCTGACACGAAGCCCACGACGCCGGCAATGAGGGTGAGGGAGACAGGTTGGGTGACGACGGCACTGAGGTTGTGGGAGAGGGAGAGCACCTTCAGGAGAGGAGTACTAGGGCGAGAGAAGGGGATACTCTATTTTGTGGGGGGGCCAAATTGGGGCTAACACGAGACATGCTGCGATATGGCGCCGTTTTAATTTTTTTTTCAACAATTAAAGACGGTTACAGTCCAACATGTCTTTGAAACCTCCTTTTACGAAGACGGTTAAACGCGAACCGTCGTTGTTTTCAACTTGCGTGTCTGAAATGTTGATTTTAATTACACAAATGTCACCGTTCACCCTTCTAATACGGTTCCGCAACAACCGACTTAAATTGCCTATCGTAAAATGCATTATTTTTAGTAGTGAATTTTCTTAGATTTTAATCATCATGCACTACTATCACCTTATTACAATGTATTACTGATAAGAATTTTTCAACTAGTCATGCTAAAAGTTAACAATGTTATTATATATAATAACTTGTGATGGATGATGACTTAAAATATCAGTAGTACATAATCTCTTTTTTTAATTTCTTAATTATACTTTCCCAGTCCTATTTATATTCATCAACATATGGTCTAATGAGGCTGAATCAATGATAATTTGTGTGTTAAATTTTGTTAATTAATTTATGTACTTGTAACAAAATATTTTATTATTAATCTTTAATATATGAAATTAACTTTAAATTATTTTAACAACTAAAAAATCAATAAGCACTATTTACAATTATTATTTTTGTGAAAATAAAGTAAATTGAAATATAAATATAAAATATTACACATTAATTTTCAAAGTTTTAAAAAATATATTGGTGATAATTTATTTCTTGTGATATCTTCTTTTTAGTGTTTGTTTGTATTTTTTCCCTGATTTTGAAATTAAATTAGAAATGATTCTGTATATTGCGTGAGTGTATTTATAAATATAAAGAATTAAATTTAAATACTAAAAT
>PYAF01004496.1:337233-349825 GCA_007407185.1 Glycine tomentella
CACATGATAAATTTAGTTAAGTTTAAGTTTTTTTATACTTTTATTTTATCTCTCACGTTCTCTTTTTTATATAATTTGAATTTAATGTCTTACACTAAATATATAAAGAATGTATAGAATAAATGAAATATATAGAAAAGGATATTCTTTTTAAAGCCATACAAATTAATAATTATTTTTTTAATTTGCGTTCGTAAGCACATGTTAAAAAGTATTAAATATATTTTACTAAATAGTATTATTTATTTTAAAAATACTAAATAATTTCTATATATACTTATAATATAATTAAGTTTCTTTTTTAAATTTTTGACTCCCTAGCTAGCACACACTGAAGAAACTAAATAAAATAGAACAAAGCAAATTAGTTAATTGATTGTTTAGAACTATCCTGGTTATGATGTGTGCATGTAGGTCCTCTTTTAGCAGTATATGAAATAAATTATATATGTTTATCTTTTGTTTCAACAATTAATTCACGGTATGATCGAGATATTGGATATTTTAAATCATCGATCTGTATTTTTTATTTCATAAATTTCAAGGTTGTTTTTTATAATATATAACAAAGCAAAATAAGAAAATCAAAATCAAAATTTGATGGAATCCAATCACATATTTGAATTTAAAATTAAATCGAAAAAAATGATTAAATTTAGTCAAATGACCTTTTTACCGAAAAATCTATCGAATCCAAATACGAAGAGAAGATTGGAGAGAGAAAGAAGCATTATAGTTGTCTTCTTTCCGGTACTTTCACGTGGATCCTAAAGATATTTTTTTATTGGTGGATTGGAACTATGTGATTTTCACTTTTTTGGGGGGGATTTCAATTGTGGACCTGTTTAGAGAGACAGAGATATCTTTTAAAGAGATTTGGTTCTATGCATTGATTAGACAACTAACAATATACTAACATGAAGTCATTGAGTTGTTTGCCCAATGGGATTAATCACTTGTAAATTCCAAAACTCACTTATGGCTCTTTAAGGTGGGGTTAGGACTTCTGCTAATCACAGTTGCCACAAATGACTTGCGAATATGGTAACAATAATTAGTATTATATATGTGCAAAAGCCAAAGTTATATACCTAATCCAATAGTTTAACTTGGAGATTTGATCCACTATAATAATGTAACTTGATACGAAATACCACTATCAAGGGCATTAGAGGGACTCCACATCTACTTCCTCTTTTAATTGTCGGCCATTTGTCTCTTCTGCCACTATAGGACACATTACATAGGATTTTTCCCCCTTATATTTTCTTTTACACCGTCTTCAATATTTTATTAGCTGTGGACCATTTTAATTTATAGATTCTTTAGCATTGGTTGCAAAACTAAGAGAGGAACAACGTTGGAAGGAAAGCAAAAGAGAACTAGATTGTGTTAAAATTTATTTACTACTCCTGTATAAGTATTAGAATGTTAGATCTCATAAGTAGCTAGTCAATAGTTCACAAGGATTAAAAATAAATAAACATGGCAGAAATAAAATATTTTAGAATCAATTTCGTGAAAAGACTTGATGCATGAGCAATTGAGCATGTGCCCATCTTTAACATATATGTAAGTAACAATGATTTTGAGTAAAAGGGGAAGATATGTATTTCACAACTTAATTACAGGTAATGATTTTATCTAATTTTCCGTTTAAAATAAAATTATAAAGTTTAAGTTTTATATATTATCAGCATAAAAAACATTATTAATGTGATTTTTAAGATAATTATTATTAAATATTAATAAATCAATCGTATATAACAGTTGAAAAAAAAGGTTATGTATTAAATAATATAAAATTGTTTTAAATGTCATTTAATTAAAAATAAATTTATATTTTATAATAATTATTTTAAAAAATTATATTTGTGATTGAATAATTATATAAAACTGTTTTGAGTATATCACTACTTGACTCATAATAATTTATTATCATATAACAATATGAAAACTCTTTACAATATCAATAGATAAACTATTTAATCGTTGTATTACTTGTATGTACTAAAAATGAAAAGGGAAGGAGCACCTAAAAACAAAGTCGGCCAAAAAAAAAAAAAAAAGAGGAATAATAAGAAGCGAAAGTCTTCAAAATCAGAGATATGCAAAGGGACAATCTTGCAACAACTGGGGACACGGTGGCTTTGTTGATGGACTTTCAAGTACTAACGAAAGTTTGTTTGGTGACTTTGGTATACATGGACAATGTTTGGCTTTGTCTACTATGTGAACGTGAATATGATCGAATAGTATTATGATATGATATGATTAAGGTACTTTTTAAGGCGCGCGTGATCGTATCACTCGATAATTTCTCTGCTTCTTTGTCCTTGTTGTGTGCATTTGTGCCCCAATGCCAACTCCAAACGGTACCTTATCGCTGGTTTTCCAATAGCCTACAAATTGCAATGTTCCCACACATGAAGGTGTCGTTGCAACGATAAATAAGAGTTAAAAGTTAATGTTAAGAAAAAAAAGTATAACTTTAAATAGAAGTTATATATATGTTAAACTTTTTTTTATCAACATATGAATTTTGTTTTGTTTTATAAAAGCAAAATAAATTATTTTTTATTTATTGGATCTAAATTAACTTTGAATTTTAATTGTTTTATTTTTGAACCATTTATGTTCCCACAATGTGTGTCTATTTGGCAAAGTAATAAAAATAATACAAATTAAATAATTAATTAGCAAAATGGTGTAAATGACCAAATATTTAGGAAACTGGTGCACTCAATCACGCCCATTTGGGGCGTGTTTGTGCACATGGTGACACGTGGCAGCAAAAAAAGGGGGTGTGGGGTTTTTGCGGTGTTTTCGTAAATTACGGAAGACCATAACTTTTGATTGGGACGTCCGATTGACGCGAAACCGGTGGTCATGCGCTCGAAATTGAGAGAAGGCCTGGGTAAGTTCCCAAATGAGACCTGCCCAAAAATTTCCAAAAGAGGCCTCTAAGTGCCTCAAAATTGTGATTTAATCGTGGAAGCTACAAAAAATTTCGTGTTTTCTAATTTTTTATTTATTCAATTAGTGAATTGCAATCTATTCTCTGTTTATCTAATTACTTTTCTTAATTTCGAGCGTTCTGACATAAAATACTTTATCATCGGACATTGCTACGAGAAATTACAACTGTTCAAAGTTATATGCATCGTCGATATTATAATCTAATTTTGGAAATTGATGCATTTGTTTAGGGTTGTGGGTTAATTAACTGTTGGATTTGGTTCATTGTTTAGGGTTTAGTGGGTTCGGTTTAGGGGTTTAGGGCTTTAGGTTAATGATTAACTGTTGGATTAGGTTAATGGTTTAGGGGGATAAGGTTTATGTGCTTAGGGCTAAGGGGTGGTGTGTTTGGATAATTGGTTAGTGTTGATGGTTATAGTGTTAGGGGTTTAGGGCTTTGGGTTAATGATTAGCTGTTGATGGTTCTGTTTTGCTTCTTCTCTGTGTATATGATGATGAACTTGACACAAGTTGAAACAATGTACGTCAAGGTTCTTGCTGTATATTTTTAATGGTTTCGAGTTTAGTGGTTTAGGGTTTAGTGGTTTAGGGCTTTGGATTAATTAACGCCAAACACTAAACCACTAAACCCTAAAGCGTAAACCCTAAATCCTAAATCCTAAACCATAAACCTAAACCCGAAACCCAAAACCCAAAACCCAAAACCCTAAATCCTAAAAAATCATGCTTTTGTGATCGCAAAAATAATTTAATCAATTTCCAAAATTAGATTAGAATATCGACGATGCATATAACTTTGAACAGTTGTAATTTCTCGTAGCAATGTCTGATGATGACGTATTTTATATCAGAACGCTCGAAATTAAGAGAAGTAATTAGATAAACAAAGAATAGATTGTAATTCACTAATTGAATAAATAAAAAATTAGAAAACACGAAATTTTTTTAGTTTCGACGATTAAATCGCAATTTTGAGGCACTTAGAGGCCTCTTTGGGAAAAGTTTTAGTCCCCTTTGGGAACTTACCCAGGCCTTCTCCTCTCAATTTCGAGCGCGTGGCCACCGGTTTCGCGTCAATCGGACGTCCCAGTCAAAAGTTATGGTCTTCCGTAACTTACGAAAACACCGCGAAAATCCCACACCCCCTTTTTTTGCTGCCACGTGTCACCATGTGCACAAACACGCCCCATTTGGGCGTGTTTAAAAACGCCCCAAATGAACGTGATTGAATACACCAGTTTCCTAAATATTTGGCCATTTACATCATTTTGCTAATTAATTATTTAATTTGTATTATTTTTATTACTTTGCCGTGTCTATTTGTATGAGCATATAAACAGTCACACATGGGTTCACTCCAAACCATACAGTTCATGCAGATATAATTCCCTCACACATATGGCCCACTCTATTAAAGTACAAAACAATTGGATGTGAGTCTACACATCCAGCCACATGGGTTGTGGATACGGGACTTTCAAAACAAAGTCAAATAAAAAAACCATAAATCCCATCAATTTTCCTCCTGAAAACGGTTTTATAACTACTATATTGAGAAATAATGTAATTAGTTCTTCCTTTTCTATATAATTAGTCTTATTCGTATGTATATAAATTTTGTTAAGTTTCAATTAATAATAAGAAATATGCTCAAAAAATTTTATTAGTACTCTCATATACTCTTTTAACGATATGTTTAGAAAATTGATATTTGTATTCTCTAATTTTTTTAGTGCAGGAGGTAAGGATAAGATAGATAAAAAGAAAACAAAAAAGTGCAAGATGTATTATGGTAAAAGAAAAAGAATGAAAGAGATGTGAAAATACTATATATACAGTGGCGGACCCAGGATTTTGAGCAAGGAGGGGCATTGAACAGTGAATTTGGCACGTGAGGGGAAGGTTAAATTTACAAAAGAATTTCTTCCTTCTTCGAATCTCTCTCTTAATTTTGACCTTGCCGTATTTCCATATTATAATGCCACTGCCGTTTGATGAAACAATGAATTTGGGGGGGCCTGGGCCCCACCAGGCCCCTACACAGGTCCGCCACTGTATATATATATAGATGTAGAAACATCATTATTGTTTGTTGTAATGCTTATTCCACATCCATATATTGGATAATTAATAATCTAAATAAAGCATTTGTCTATTTTTTGACATTAATTGATTTTCTATAAATAAAGTTTTCAATTTTGAGTCTCAAGAGAAGAAGGAAAAAAAAAGTCTATATTGATAGAATTAATTATTCCATTATAGTATAAATATTTCTAACCTAAATAGGGTTACCTAGCTAGTGTGCATGATAATGTAGACATACAAATAAAATAAAAGCAAAAAGCAAGTGTCTCTCTCCAATATATCCAACTTTTATCCATTTAAAGTGTGAAGAATCAACAAATTAAAATTCCTTAACCTACCAAACAAGAAAGTACTCTGCGGCTAGCAATGGAAGGACTAAGCATGAAGGAGCCATACTTTTGTGACAGACCAACAAGTTCAAGCATCTTCTCTTCTGCTGCTCCTCCACCAGAGGCTCCCCCAAGTCCAAGTACCCCACTTCAGCATCCACATGAAAAGAAGAAACAGCTATGTGTTGAGGAATTAGAAGAGGAATTAGAAAATAAGGAGCCAAAAAAGCAGCATTTTAGTGTTACCCTTTTGGATCTGAATATTATCTCAGGTGGTGAAGATGAATCATGCACTCCAGAAGAAGGACCAGAACTCAACCTTATCACTTGTTTGGATGTGGGGTCATCATCCGATAAAGCAAATTCTTCATCAGAAACAACAACAACTAACCCTCTTGGTAATTCTGATGCTACTGAGCCTAGAGTGTTCTCTTGCAACTATTGCCACAGAAAGTTCTACAGTTCACAAGCACTAGGTGGCCACCAAAATGCACACAAGAGAGAGAGGTCAATTGCAAAGAGAGGACACAGGTTTGGATCACAGATTATGGCCTTTGGCCTTCCCCTTTTGCATCATAACAACAACAACAATCGTTTTGCAAGCATGGCTTCTCTACCTCTTTATCATAGCAATAGAGGAACTCTTGGAATTCAGGCACACTCCTTGATCCAGAAGCCTTCTTCTTCTTCTTCTTCTTCTTCTCAACATCATCATGTGAATGGTTTTGGAGGCTCTTATGCACACCATCATGGTTGGTCAAGGCCAATCATTGATCAACAACCCGGAATAGCAAAGCTTGCTGTGCCAGATTTTCATCACAGAACAAAATCAGCATTATCAGCATCACAAAGCAGTGTTGGTAGGTTTGAAATAATGGTTAATAGTAGTAATACCATGTTGAATTCTGCAGCCAGTAATAACGAAATCGGTGGATGTGTGGCTAGTAGTGGAACTCGTTTGAAGACTACTACTAATCAAGAAGAAATGAAGCACCTTGATTTATCCCTCAAGCTCTGAAGTTTGAACCAAAGCCACGATTTCAGCTGGAACGTCAAGGTTGGTGGACTCTCAGAGACCACATCCTGATCACAATTGTGACTGCATCAGCCGCGTTTGTCTGCAATTTCCCCCTGTGTCAACGATCGCGATGAAGCTGCACGACCGCAACTCTGAACATTAGATGGTCTTGGCCTTATTTATATAGTCTTTGCATCGATGATATGAGTAATTGTAGATTAATTAGTATAGTTAAGATTTTGCCAAACGTATTTTTCCCAGTGTGAAATCACATTTGTGTAAATTTGATTATGGGAGGATCGAAGTTCTTTAATTTTCTTGTAAATGACTACTTCAGAATCATTCAACTCCAGTTAGGTCAGGTGCTTTATTGAGTTGAAATCTTAAAGTTGTTGATGACTCATTTTCTTCCTCATATCACTTTTTCCCCTATTCTGTCAATAGATACAAATAAATCTAATGAAGGGTTTCTTTTCGAGCTCCAAAAACTCTTTGTCGACCAATCTCAAGACTGAATTAGAATGTGTCACGGTTATTTCCATTTTCATGTAGCTCAATTTGAAAACTTTAACTGTAAAATAATTGAAAAAGGAATGGATTGCTACCCTTTTAAGAGATTGAGGATCATAAATTCAAGTGTAATACTTCATGCTCCATGCGTATATATGTACAGATCTGCTACATAATCATTTTTTTAATAGTATCTTCCATTAGAAGTAATAGATAAAATCAATATGGATAATAAAACTTTTTTTAAAAATATTTAATACAATTATATGTCCATGATTTAAAACTTAAACATCGTGTTAAACTGAAACAATCAACCTAAGTTGTTTAATGTGTTTGGTGGTAATTTGCTGCATAATTTAGTATGCTGTTTTCAAAAACATGACCCAATAATTAGCATTGATGATCATTAATTTATAAAGCACAATTCATAGTTCCACATATTTCATAACGCAGAAACAATGCATTTCAGGTGGGTATTACAATATCTTCAAAAAAATAATTAAGAATATAAAAATTCTTTAAAATGGGGTAATTCCTCTTCGCGGAATGGGACAATAAGATAAAATGTACTTATTAGAAGGGCAATACATTTACCCTATGTTTGGTTGGATCAAAGAAATATTTGATTGGGTCAAAGAAAAATAGAGAATGAAGAAAAATTTTAAAATTTAAATTGGAAAGAAAATAGGAAAAAGGAAAAATTTTAATTTTTTATCTAAAAAATAATTTTTCTTTCCATTTTTTCTTCAAACATATAAAAGAAAATATTTTTTAATCATATTTTTTTTTCTTTCCTCCCGTTTTCCTCCTATCAAACTAACCCTTAGAACCAATGACAAAGTAAGTACATATTAATAAATACTTAAATTCTCTCATAACAACAAAGACCTAACTGGCGGGTTTGGGAACTGGATAACATTATGAACATAAAATATCTGGATAAAATAAACTACACGGTTTGTTTGTCCATACATGGAGCAGTAGAATAAGACTTGCTATAATATATTGGTTTTAGCATACGAAGGCATTTTTGTCCTACATGGGGTTAATGTACTAGGTCTCTATCATCAAGAGTGGCCTCAAATCTAGGAAAGATTCGTGGGTTTTATATTTTAAAGTATAAATAACATCATTAACATGTCTAGTGACCCCAATGGAGGAAGGACAAAAGCTTTGTGTTTAAATAATAATTAGCAAACGTGGCTGTTAGTCATCAAAACCCTGTCGTCCCATTCGAACAGTTGTGTGCAAAGCAGTTAGTACAAACTTGTTTTCAGATGGCTCATTTCCGAGAGCATTTATTATACATACCCTAGGTTGTTTTTAGTGATCGACAACCACTATTTTTTATAAGAGAAAATATTATTTAAACTCAATAAGATTATTATAAACAATATCTTTTCAAATATTTAATATTTTATGTTAAATATTTAAAAGAAAAATTTTACTCTATGTAGTAAACTATATTTGACTGAAACATAATTATTTATATTAAAAATATATGTGGTCTAAAAAAATTCAAAATCACTTGTTATGTTAGAATAACATTAAGTTTGATAGTGTTAAAGGGTTTTATTTTAGAATTTAATTTTCATGCAATTAAATAAAAATTATGATGAATATAATTTTTAAAATAATTATTATTAAGATTAATAAATTTATCACATATGTATTTAGATGAAAATTTTAAATATTATATACTGCAGGAGCAGCATGAACTTATTACTCTTTATTTTATCTGCTTGTGTTCCCACACGAAACTTAACTTTTTGTCTTTTTAGTTCGATTTACAAGTGCACATGTTGTTATTACTACTTTCATTTTTTTTAGAATCTAACCAGTTAAGTGAAAACACCTACTTTTGTCATGGATTCGTACAGCTGGCTTTTCGCATGTAGCATTCATATATTTTTTTTATCCAAACAATAAATATTGACAAAATAGATTGCATACTATCGGTAAAACAGTTTCACATTATTAATTTTATATTATCATTTAGTAATAAAATAATATATATATATATAATAATAATTTTTATAATAACTATTTTAAAATTATATTTAATTATGAAAAAAATTATAATTTTTTACATATGAAAGACAATTCAGTTTTAGTCAATAATAATTTTTATACACAACAAAACTGTTTCTTCAAATATCAATTACATACTCAACAGGTAAAATTAAGCTTAAAATCATTGATTAAGTTGACAAAATCGTATACTAATTAATCACACTTAGTGTTACCGTGTATATTTTTTTAAACATAAGAAAAGTTTTGAGAAATATAAAAAAAAAAAAAAAAAGTTTAGAGAATATATTCTTAATTATATTATAACTTTGAGTACAAACTACGATGCAACACTAATCCGTGTGGTTTATGGTGCATCACATTTTATCTTAAACCCTTCATAGTAGATTATTCCTCACCTAACTCTCTCCACAATAACCTTTGTATTTGGCCACTATGCGCCTCTGCCGGGGGCAATTTTTGAGGGTGTACCAATTTGTTTTTGTATTCTTTCCGACATTAGTTTCTCTCCAACCTATCATGGGGTCTTGTTGAATGGTCAACCAATAAAAATTGAAGCAAAGTTCATAAGAAAGGTACAAGCTTTCCAAGTTTGAAGGAGAAGGTAAGTGAAGGGCATGATGGCCCAATACACTGTGCAAGGTCGCCTAATGCTGTTCTTCAATAGGGAGGGCATGTCTTCTATTTGGGAGCAAAAGGATCTTTTTCTCTAAAAGTTCACATCAGTTCAAACTCATAAGCCAAGAATAATCAGCATCGACACCTGCATTTTTTGCACTCCAACATCGAACAACCCTCAGATCGCTTATGAGTTTGACTCCTCGATGTCAATGATTATTGTTCGCTTTTTATGAGTTTAAAATCATCGACACCAAACAACCATTTTCTGATTACACGGTGTATTCAAAATTGAAGAAAAATTATCAAAATATAGAAAGAAAAAAAAGACAAAAAAAAATTACTCGTAGAAGACGGTAAAAACTTGAACAGTGTTCTAAAAACCTATCCACATTTTAGAAAGAAGTAAAAACCTATCCACATTTTAGAAAGAAGTTATGTAAGTGATATTTTTAAGTAAATAATAGAAATTTAATTTATATCAATAATTTTAGAATCTAACAATTCATTTAGATAAGTACCATAATTATTTGAACAAAATAATATAAAATTAATAGAATAAGTATATATAAAATTAGAATAAAAATTTTGGACTACTTTTTTAGATGGGCTGAATGAAATTACGGCCCAAAATATACCTATAGTTAGCCCAAAACACAATTAGATATAGATAAATATATAATTAAATAAAAAAATCAATGGATAATAGCAAAGAAACATTTTTATATACCATGAGTCATTAATTGCTAGGTTCAAGTCGTCAAAGGAACCTTCCTTCATGCTACATAAATGAATGCAAATAGATAAGATTTAATTATATATTTGATTCTTTAATTATAATTTAAAGTTTAATTAATTTCTTAATCATTAAAATATATAATTAGGTTTCTTAATTTTTTAAAACATAACAATTAAGGGTATTCAAAATCAAACCAAATCGAACATAAAATTGAAAATAGACCCAAAAAACAAAAAATCGTAAAAAAAACTAAAGGATGTTGATTTGGTTTGGTTTATTTTTGTTTTCCCCAAATAGAGCGGTTTGGTTCAATTTTCAGTTCGACATGCGAAAACCAAACCACACTCATTAGTTTAATTATTATAGGACTCGCATATGACATATAGTTTAAGTTTAAACTTTTGTGAAAAAGACACTTACATATCGTCATACACTAAGATTAAAACGCTAAACTTAACAATTAACACTCAGTCTCTCACTATCTTCACTAATGCCTAAAATCGGAACCCTGAAACTAACTCCTAAAATAACTCTCCCCAAGGCCCTCTTTGTGTTTGCAACGACGCTTTCTCTGACGTGGGCCTCTCGACATTTGCAGCAGCGTCTCTCTCCCATGCATGTCCTCAAGTCTATGTTTTATTGATTTTTTTTTTAAGTTTAGTCATTTCAACTTGGACTATGTATTATTCAAGTTTAGTCCAATTATAACAAACTTTTTAAGCATTTTTTTAATACCCATTAGCAGAATTTTCAAACCACAAAAACTGAGCCGAACCAAACTGCAAAAGATTGGTTTGATTTGGATTTCATAAATAATATAAATCAAACTAAACCGCAATGCACTTAATTTTCTTGTTTGGTTTGGACTAATTTTAAGCTAAAACCATATTGTGAACACTCCTAATAACAATCGTATCCTTTTCATCACTTTTTTAATGTTGACCGACGAAGACCCTCTTCCCTTTCTTTCTCTAACCTTTCCTATAACCCTTCCTCCACCACCGTGCCAACCGCAAGCCACCACCATGCCACCAGCCTCCAAAGGAATCTAGATCTTTTCCAACTACACAATAATCGCTCCTCCATGAACCCAATCATGCACACCATGATTGTTTTGCACTCAAACTTGTAATCATGCAACAATCACACCAAGAACCCAAATATGCCCAATGTTGATGCATTTTCCAACACTGGAAGCGACGACACAGATGACGACATCAACCTCGTGAAGTACTTCTTCGTCATCGACAAGCTCTTGATCGTGTCGTCTTCCCTCTACCATTGTGAAAAACTCACATAGTCTTTGATTTTGCCTATTGAGATTGCCTTTCTCGAAATTGATTGAGAATTTTTGTAGATCGTTTAATTTCAAACAAAATCGATTCAAGAACATTTTTCTCGTTACAAATTTGAAGGTATTTGCAAAAAGAAATTGATTTCTGGGTGTTCATGGTGCGAAAGTATTGGCTGATGCAAACTAAGACTTTTACACCAATTACCACAAAAACCGATTTAAAAAATATACCTTTTTACATTGGTTGCATTAATAATCAATGTAAAAAAATGTTTATTTCTGTCAATCAAATTAACGAATTTGACAAAAATAGTATAATTGTTGGGCAAAAAAATTAAAATATTGCAATTTAAATAAGAAATTACGAAAATATTATAGTTTGGAAACTATTTACAAATGTATAGCAATCAAACACGTCGTGGGAGGACGTGATTGGGGGCTGAATCACGTCGTGGGAGGACGTGATTGGAGACTGAATCACGTCGTGGGAGGATGTGACTAAGGAGGGGGTGACACGTGTCATTTTGAGACACGTGTCATCTTGCGGCGTGACGCGTAAAAATTTCGGAAGACCATAACTTTTGACTGGGACGTCTGATTGAGGTGAAACCGGTGACCACGCGCTCGAAATGGAGAGGAGAAGCCACTGGCAAGTCCCAACTTGCCCAAAATTTTTTCCCAAAAGAGGCTTCTAAGTGCCTCAAAATTGCGATTTAGTCTTCGGACACCCAAAAAATTTCTTGTTTTCCAATTTTTTATGTATTCAATCAGTGAATTGCATGCTATTTGTTTTTTTTTTCCGATTACTTCTCTTAATTTCGAACGTTTTGACATAAAATACGTCTCCATCAGACATTGTTATGAAAAATTATAACTGTTCAACGTTATATGCATCGTCAATTTTACGGTATAATTTTGTTCAATTTTTTAAATTAGTTTTGCGACCACAACGTTTTCATTTTTTAAAAATTTGTTAAACCGAAATCGTA
>PYAF01004496.1:349925-368618 GCA_007407185.1 Glycine tomentella
GTCTCAAAATGACACGTGTCACCCCCTCCTTAGTCACGTCCTCCCACGACGTGATTCAGCCCCCAATCACGTCCTCCCACGACGTGATTAAACACGTCCTCCCACGACGTGTTTGATTGCTATACATTTGTAAATAGTTTCCAAACTACAATATTTTCGTAATTTTTTATTTAAATTGCAATATTTTAATTTTTTTGCCATAATTGTTGCATTCTAAACAATTAAGCGACCTAATTGAATATTTTAATAATTGAGGAACCAATTAAACTTTAAATTATAATTGAGGAACCAAATGTATAATTAAGCAATAGATAAATATCTAATAACTAAATAAATATGAAAAACAACTTAATCAAATCACCATTAAATGTTAGCTTATCTAAAACTAAATTTATACATAAAAAAATCAAAATCAAAATTTCCTCCAAGTAAAATAAAAACCCAATCTCTCCTTCATTTTCTTTACTGCCGTGATCTACTAGCCACACTCTCTCCACTCATTCTTCCATACTTGCTTGAGTGAGAAATACAAGGCAAGGCTTAATAGATCAAGGAGTGGTTGTCTTTAACATATTTAAAAGTGGAAATATTTTCTCTCAATTGTCAAGTGTTCCAAGATCAAGGCTCTTACAAGTTACAATCACCACATAGAAAATGCCATCCTTTGTTTGAACAGAACATAAATTATTCTTGTGTGTTAGTTCCTCGTATGATAAATATTGTTAGTTGTGGGTCTATGGCACTATAAACAAGCCATTGGTATAAAACCATCTAGAAACAAAGGACTACTTATGAAATGAGGTCACCGCTTCACCTTCCCTAAAGCTTTTCCTTATGTAACATTTTTTTTTTCTTATAATGGAATCTGGAAGCTCTGGTATTTATGTTCTGATCGCACAGAGCCGTAATGGGGTTGAAGAACACCACCAACATAATAAGCACAGATAAAAAGATACCAAAAAATTAAAAGCTAAAACAATGGCTAATCTCATCAATATATACACACACACACACACATGCCATCTGCACCTGCATTTCACCAAAAAATGAAGAGGCTAGTAATTGATGTAAATACTTAATATGGCAAAAATTAAAATACACAAAAAGGTCTAGGAAAATAAAAGTTAGGATTTCAAACCATGATCAAATGAGTTGCTGTCTTTTCTCACCACCACTCTCCAAAACCACTCCAAACTCTTTTGCCTTGTCAAACACCTATCCAAAGCTTTTCAGGTCTTCAAGTGAAATAATGGCTACACGTTTGAAATTCTGGTTCGTGAGAAAAATCTCAATTATAGCTAGGAATTTCCTATTTCCATTTAGAAAGGATCCAATGAGTGATGAACCTTGACAATTGGTTCTTCAACAGCTTAATTACAAGTAATGGTGAAGTTTGGTTGTTCAAATAGTCCGACCATTGGTGTGTTCACCATTTGTTGTTACAATCAACAAGGGGTCCAACCAATATGCCAAAAGGTGTGTACGCTGAAATGCTCTGCATTTTCCAAAATAAAGACATTGTTGGAGCATCTCTCATACAAAGAACATCGTAAATTTTTCAAGCTCGGAAGTAGATGTTCTTGACAGAACATCTTAGGGTATGCTTTCATGAGATTTCACCATACAAAGCACATCTCTCATCCATTGCCCTAAAAGCTAAAGAATCACTAGATGATTTTAAAAATGAAGATGGTGAAATTGATGAACTTTCCATCATAACCAGAAGCTTAAACAAGATGTATAACAGAAGGGAAATCACTACACCAGAAATGCATTCATATAACGCAATCAGGATAGTGCTTCTGGAAGAAAAAATTATTGGAAAAAATAAAACACTAGTCTTTTAGATAGCGCTGCTTTAGAAAAGCATTATCCAAGTTTAGCATTACATATGCTTTCTTTGGAGAGTGCTATGCTTGAATTAGTGTCATTTTAAAAAAAAAAAAAAGTTACACAAATAGGCATAACACTTGATTAAAAAGCACTATCTAGTTTCTTTATTAACATAATGCATCCATAAGAAAGCGCTATCTGATTTCTCCTTTGAATAGTGCTTTATATGGAAAGTGCTATCTAAAATGAAGAGTTATGGAAACACATGTTAAACAATATCCCAAGTCCCAACAAATCATGACCTAAGGCTAAGACATCAAGCAATTACAGGTCCTACCAAAATGGGATGCTACAAGATGCAGAAGACACCAAGAATTAAATAATGTCAAGGTGGACACAGCCCAATCTGAAGTTACCAACCACTTCCACCATAAATCATCCTTCATTCCACAAATTAGCAAACTTAGAAAAAGCATTACTTAGTTTAGGCTTCGGATGTGCACAAAGACACAAATGACGCAAAACCTAAAAGATATGTCGTGTTATGAGTTATGACCAATAACAACACATTATACGCTTGTCAATCACCAAATAAAGCACAATAAAGAATGGAAAACAGATTGTGAATACCAAACATAAATGCAAGGGCATTACAAAATAGAAAAAACAAATAGGTTATTACTCCTGAGGATAGGAGACATTAGGTTTGTCTTACCTTACTCATAACACCATGTCAGATGAAAGCTCTACATTTATGACACTAATTTACAGTGTATTTAGCATCACTAGTAAAACCACTTCTAAACCTAAAATACAAATTCACAATTTAATCTGTTATTGCTAAATTTTCTAATAATTTTCTAAACTTTGTCCACTAAAAGCTCCAAAAATATGTATGAAAACCCCAATGCACATATAAGACTCTGTTACGAATAAAACCCACCCACCTATATGGCGGGTGTATTCTCGCAGGCAGAAGCCAAATAGGGGGTAAGGCTGTTATTAGAAAGTGGTTAGTATTTCTGTTAGTAGTTAGTGGTGGGTAGGAGTCCTGGGTGTATAAATAGTTGAGGGGTTATGGTTTGTGGGGAGGAGAGTATAATATTTATAAAAGGGAAAATCCCCTTGTGAAGAGGTACGCCTCTTGTATCGCACACTCTGTTCTTATAGGCAGTAATCAATAAAAGCATTATTCAGTGTATGTTGTAGTGGTCACTCTCTGGTTGTGTGGGGGTTGTGGTGAATCTTGCAGAAACGGCCGTAACAGACTCGTATTGCTCAACATTCTTATGTTATTTTACATGATTGTAACAAAGAAGGAAAAGATGCAAATATTCCAAATCCAATGAATTTCTACAGAAATTAATTCCTACATTGGCAAAATTTGGAAGTGTTTACATCAACTCTTAGTTTCAAGATTTACCTGTCTACTTTTCAAAAGACTTGAAACAATTCATCCACTCTAGAAGTTCAATTCTATCATTGTTCATCATTCGTTCATCATATAACCACAAAAGGAAACAGAACCTCTATTATTTCCTATCCTTGCCTCCTAATGCACAGCATTCTTAAGGTGCATTCCAATCAAATAAATAAATTGACACCAAATGCTAATGTCAAAACTTAGTGTTCACATCAATTCCTAATTGTCAAATGTGAAGCTTACCAATCTATCTTTCCATAAAAGACTTGACACTATCCATCCACCGCAGAAGCTCAATTCTATCCTTGTTCATCATATATTCATGCAAGAAAACTGCAAGCTCATTATTCACTCCCCTCACATCCAAGTACTCATAAAACTTCTCCTGAACTTTAGCCTTCAAATCCCTGAAATCAAAAACCAAAACACACAAGAATCACTAGCAAACCAACTTCAAGTAACCAAATAACTTCAAAACATCTAGGTCTTTCACACAAGTTCTCCTCATTCATTCAAAGTCACATAACTGACAGAGGTTTTAAAATATGGTTCACAACCGCAACTATGGCTGCAACATGAACGCTTATGTGCCTCCACCAAGGTTTTAAACTACAGTTTGCAACCGCAATTTTGGCTACAAAGTCAAGGATTTTTGGCTCTCACCAACCGCATCACAACCACAATTTTGTGACCACCGCATTTGTCTACAATTTCCCACAATATTACTAGGGATCACAACTGCAACCACAATTAAAACCTTGGCTTCAACGACCACATTGCATCGTCAATCATGGCCTCATTTGTCCATAATATCAAGAATCACAACAAAACCATGACCGCAATTCAAAACCTTTTAACCGACATAGGACACAACACACTAAACACAAAACATTTGGCCAGTGAACCAATGAACATAATCAAAACAATTAATGCCATTTTCCAAACCTGAAATCAGGTCCAACGTAAGGCCTAGCCGCCATCCGGCCGCGCCTTAACATGTAAACTTTCTCAACATTCAAACAATCCGGCCACGCCGAGCACACAAACTCTAACTCACCTTCCCCTTTTGGTATATCCACAATTAAACTAAGGTGAAGACGCGTATTCACCCCAGAACTATCATCTCCACACGCAGGAACATGCTCACACCAATCAAACATGGTAGCCTCAATTTTAACATCCTCAAATTCCCCAAATTTTCCCTTAATTGTGACCACTTGCTCCCCACGTCGCTCTTCAACCGTAAACGAATTGAATTTAGTCTCAGGCTGCAAAAATCACCAAATAAAAATTAAAACATTTTTTTGGGTATTCTAAAACTTAAAACTTTAGCTCTAATGAAACATGGGTTCATATAAACGGTTAGATATAATAGAATGAAAAAAGATTAGTGTTAACCTCATGTGGAGGAGCGTATTCTTCTTGGTACTCGATTTCGTTTCGGATAATTTGTATGATGTTGGAATCAAAGGGCGATTTGGTCGCGGGTTCTGGTTCTGCTGCGTAGGTACTGGCTCCGACACGCAACGTGGCAGAGCATGCGTTTAACGCTCTTGGGGTTCGAATGAGCGATGCAGAAGCTCTTTGGAGCGTTCGAATGAGAGAAGAAGCCAATGTGAAGGGCTGAAGAGTGGCGCCTCTATCGTTGCTCCCAGGCCAGTAGGCTTTGTTACGTATCAGTATTTTTTTTTAATTACCATTTAAGGGTAATTTTCAAATTAATTATTAAAAAGGAGTGATTCTTAATATTTGTTATTACTTTCTTTAATATTTTTATTTTTTTTAATTTTTTAAACTGAAATCATAAAAAATTTTACGACTTAAATGTAGTTATATTTTTAAATTTACGACTTCAAAGTCGTAAAAGATTTTTTTTTTATTTTTTATAATTTTAAACAAATCGTAAATACACTTATGATTTCAAAGTCGTAAATATACTTACGACTTTAAAATTGCGCAATTTTTTTTTTTCGATCAAGTTTTCTTTTGAAAAGGCTTTTTTTATTATTTTTACTATTATAAGTCATAAATATATTTACGACTTCCATAATTCCACTTTTTTTCGATATATTTTTTTTAATTCTTAAGTTTTTTATTTTTTTCAAATTGTAAATAAAATTTTAATTCAACTATTTAATAAATAAATTTTTAAGTTTTGTTTAATATTTTCATAATTTTGGTATATTAATTTTTAAGTTTTATAAATAAAATTTCAATTTAATTATTTAAAAACTACCCCTAAATGGTAATTTAAAGAAAAAATACTCCTGATATAGGTAACAAAGCCCAGGCCAGTATCATCACATTCGATGTTCTGTTCTACTATTCAGAAGAGTGGGCCTCAGACCTTTGACATTTGCTATTCTCACACCTATGTGGATACAATTTTATGAAATTCCAGAAATATTTCTCGAAGAAAATATGATTACATTACACAAATATACAACAAAATTATATTTTCGTTGTATTGTTTGGAGTGCAAAAAAAAAATATTACAAAATCATATTTTCATTATTGTAACAAAGGGGTGTAAAACTAGATTCCATTTTTTTGAATATGCACCGAATAGTGTTTTCGTTACATTTATTTTTACACCCTATATTGCAATAACTCATAGGTGATTATGTGTATCTATCTATAATCTATAACTCTATAAAATGGATAAAGGCAATACAGAATATTGTAATTGTACCTTGGTCTCCACTTTAACTTCCCATTTTTGCCCTTAATATGTACTTAATAATCTATAACTTTTTTAACTACTTTGGTATTCATTCTGCCCTTTGTTTAAAATCAATAGCAAAGAGTCAAATTTAATTAGTAACCATTTCCACTACTTTAGCCTTCAACTATAACCATAAGACCGTCATTCTTCCAATTGCACAACACAGAGAGTCGAACACGAGCAAAATTCCTACGTTCATCTCTCCTTTTTTATGTCACTCACCTACAATCATTTTGTTGTAACAAGGTCTGTGGAGATGGCAAACAGGCCGGCCCGCAAAAAAAATGGGGTGGGCCGGCCCAGCCCGCGAAAAATGCGGAGCGGGCTGGCCCGGCCTGCTTTTGCAAAGTGGGTTACAAATGCTAGTCCGTCCCGCTTTAATGCGGGCCAGCGGGCTAGCGGGCCAGTCCGCACTAAAAATTAAAAAAAATAAAAAAAGTCAATTTAAAAAATAAAATACAAAAAAATTATAAAAAAATACAAATATGATAATTAAAAAAACACAAAGTTAAATAAAAATAAATAATTTAAAATTAATGCTAAATAAATTATGTCATGTGATAATTCATAAAATTACACCATTTGCAAATGAAATTTACGGTTATAAACTGTCCAAAAGTGTAATATGCTAGTAATGAAAGACTATTTGAAAGTATAATTATCATAACCATTTTAATATTAAAACTTAGAAGTTAATTATGAGAGTGCAAAATAGTATAAATTTAAAGAATATACCTATTTCAAAATATGTTAAATATATTTAATTAATTTTAATATTTAATATTTAAATAATATAGGCCCAGCGGACTGGCCCGCCCCGCCCCGCGTTTGGCCCGCAATTTTGTGGGACGGGCCAGCCCGGCCCGCTTTTGATTTGCGGGTTGATATTATCAACCCAGCCCGCATTTTTTTGCGGGCTAAACGGGCCAGCCTGACGGGCCAAGCCCGTTTTGCCATCCCTAAAGGTCTGTTTTGTTAAGGTTCATATTCAAACAAGTGGTAAATTTGACAGTTTTAAAATAATAGTAGTTCAGTTAGGAAGTCAAGAGAGTAGTGGGACAATTTGAAATACAAAAGTTCAAAAAAAATATTAAGTAGTTTGGCGTTTTAATTTTTTTTTTAAAAAAAGACGATGTTTTCAAATAGTAATTTGAAATTTTAAAATAAAAAATGAAAGTTTTTAAATAATAGTAGTTCAAAATTTTAAAATTAAAAAATGTCACCGTACCATCCAAATATGATAAAATTACACGTGGTCATCACTGCAAGGTCATCATACATGTGGACCCTCCACGTCAGCACTACTACATTAATAGTGCTTATACAATCTCCAAGTGTCAACCCGGACACACATGTCCGGGTTCCATGTCAGCATTGCTACAGGAGTGAGAACGTCGATCTTCTACAGCAGCATTGACGCCAACAGTATTTATCTCCTTATTAACAACATATCAAATATGTCTGGATATTCAAATAAGTGCAACCACCTTATCTTATCATATAATATCTCAACAAGTTATCTACAAGCTATTACTTATCTACAAGTAACAGTATATCAATAAGGTACACATTATCTTCTATTTGAATTAAGATAACTATCTGCTATTATCTGTTATTATCTTATCAGCAAATTATCAACAAAGGCCCAAGGCCCATACTTCACGCTATAAATACAGCCTTACAGGTTCTCTCAATCTATCTCTCATTCGGTACTCGAAACTCAGTACTCGATAAATTCATACTCTGAATACATCCTATTCTAGATTCAATACTTGAATGCATTACTCAAGTTACTCATTCTTTAGATCTCATAACTGAGTTCCCACCCTCAGTTATCCTCTTACAATTGATGTACTTACTTGAACATCGGAGTGTCTTTCCTTTGTTTTGCAGGTCCCTCCTCTAAATAAGACTGGTTCATCGTCCGACCTGCAGAATTTGGAGTCCACCTAGACCACACCTAGCCCACACGTGGAATTTCCAGATTTTGGTAAGAACATTTGGCGCCCACCGTGGGGCCCAGATAAAACTTACCCTGCGGCCTCGCACTCATATCACTTATCGACATGCATTCATGATTAGTACACGCTCCAGCGTTAGACACGACACCCCTGTCGATGCGTCTAACCCCCTGCAGACTACCATTACGAACGCTGACACCATTCAGCAACTCCAAAACCGGATGGCGGAGATGGAACGCAAATACAGGAAGAAATCCAAAGGTTGAAAGCTGAATGTGATCAACAGGAAGCCAGAACGAGACATCCTTGGAAGGACGAACGCTCTCCCAGCACCAAAAACGAACAGACACAAGGCGAATCGCATCCTCAACAACCCTCGCAGCATCGACAAGTTGTCAACCCTCTGGGTATTCATAGTTCGACGTAGGACTATCGACTGGATAAGACTAATACTCAGCGCAATCCTTTTGTTGACCGTATCAGAGAAGTCCACATTCCTTTTGGGTGGAAACCTCTACACTTAGAAATGTATGATGGCACCACTGATCCCGACGAACACATGGATGCCTTCCTCTTATAGGCTAATCTTTACACAAACAATGATGTCATATTATGTCAGGTGTTCCCTACCTCTCTGAAGGGAGCAGCTCTAGCATGGCATAGTAGCTTCCCTGAACAACCTATTAACAGTTTTGACACCCTTGTCAAAAAATTCAGCGCACAATACGCAACCAGCCGAACCCATAAGTTGACATCTGTTGCACTAGCAACACTTCGCCAAGCAGACGACGAACCTCTCCGCAGGTTCATGGAACGATTTAGACAACTAACTGTCTAGATTAGAAACCTCAATCCCGCGGTAGCACTGCATTCCATGATGCTGGCTCTTCGACCTGGCAAGTTCTAGACAATCTATGCAAGAAACCTCCTTCTAGCATGGACGAAATACGCGAACGAGCCAAAGGTTACATTCAGATGGAAGAAATGTCGAAGTTTAGAAACGAAGTCCGACAGGTTGGACAGAAGTGAGAGAAACATGAAGTATTCATCCGAATCGACCCCCATATGGCTGACAAGAAGTGAAAGCCGCACAAGCCGCAGCTTCTCCTAAGAGCGCCAAGGTTTGAGAGATATACTCCCTTGACAGTCAATCAAGCCACCATCATGGAAGAAATCTTCAATACAGAAGTACAGGTGACACTACCAGCTCTCGTAAAGTTAGGAATAAACACTAACAAATATTGTCGCTACTGATAAGTGCCCTATTTTAGAACAATTCAAACGTATAATACGACACTTATCTTTTGATCTTAGTAAATTTTCTTATAAACTTACCCTAAACCTACTTGGCTTGCTAACGTTGTGATGGTCAAAAAAGCGAGTGGAAAGTGGCGCATGTGCACAAATTTCACAGACCTCAACAAGGCATGCTCGGAGGATGCATATCCATTACCTGATATCGACAGACTGGTCGATGGGGAGTCCGGATTTCACATCTTAAGCTTCCTGGACGCATATTCTAGTTACAATCAGATCAGGATCCTCTTAGGGTTAGGGAAAGACCTGCTTGCCGCCCCCAAAAAAACATAAACTGTACGCGATAGTTTCCCTTCATACGGCTCGAATCATTCTCATATGCCTCGGGAGGCATCCTTTCCTTGTTTGTTGGGTTGGTTCACGCGCGCGCAAACGAGCACTGGCCGCAACAGCAGGGAACTATGACCAATAGAGTCAGACACTTAGCTACTGAAGTTGGAACTGGGAGAAAGCCTGTTGAAGATGACGGAACTGTGGTTGTTGATTATGTGTGGAACTTGTGGGAAAAGAGGAAACTAATCCCGACATTCATTCATATTCATAGCTTAGTCTACTAAAATCAAAGAGGGACCAGCCTCATCGTGGTAATTATCGGACATCTCTGATCGTTAATCTTCTAACCATAATAATCTTAATCTGTTTCTTCGATCTGCTCCACACGTGCAAGTTTCCCTGCATGTGGCTCGTTCGTGATAACTTATTCGGGCATTCCAGCTTCAGAGGTAGGTGAGCCGGGTCAAGAGTTTGTTAGGTTGTGCCGAGTCAAATAAGCTCCGTTTTTTTCCGTTGCAGAAAGGAGGGATTCCCCACCGGCAGGGGGACAGGAGACGGCCGCACTCTTGAATCAGCACCCCGCCAATCAATCTCACGCACAAGAAGCTAAAGCTGCCGCACTTTTTCCTTCTTCCTTTGCTATCCAAACGGTTGGTCATCCCAGATGAGCTGAGCTACGAAGTTTGGCATTCATGAGGACGATCCCATTGAGTAGTTCCCTATTTTTGATATCATAAAAATCCCCACTTCAAGCGCACTTCTGTATCGACTGAATCACTCTAAGAGTCTAGTCGGTGGAACCGGTGAACCACGCGAGCTGGTTAGATGCGTGGGGCAGAGGTTGCAAAGAGGGAAGTAGGGCTCCTATTGACTAAAGGTTTGTTCTTCGGTTTCCTTTAGAATGACATGCACCAGATGAAGAAAAGACGGCCTTCATTACCAAAGATGCCAACTACTGCTACATAGGCATGCCCTTTGGCCTCAAGAACATAGGAGCTATGTACCAGCGATTAATGGACCGCATCTTCAGAAAACAAATCGGACACAACATTGAGGTCTATGTAGATGACATGGTCATCAAATCCCAAAGCGTAGCCCAACATATAGAACACCTGGAAGAGGTATTCGAATAATTCGAAAGTACGATATGCATCTCAATCCCCAAAAATGCACATTCGGAGTAGGTGGTGGCAAATTCCTTGGTTTCATGATCACACACCGAGGAATTGAAGCCAACTCGGACAGATGCTCAGCCATCTTATAAATGCATAGCCCAGCCAACGTTAACGAAGTTCAAAGACTGAACGGAAGACTAGCGGCCTTATTAAGATTCCTTCCAAAACTTGCTGAGAAAGCCAAGCCTTTCTACAAGCTACTCAATAAGACAAAATCATTCTTGTGGGATGATACCTGCGAGCAAGCATTTGAGGAATTCAAAAAGATGATCGTTGTGCCACCTGTCTTGAGCCGACCTTGACAGGGGGTACCATTGCTCTTATACCTCTCGGTTGCAGATGAAGCTGTCAGTTTAGCACTTGTCCAGGAAGAAGGAAAACACCAACTCCTTATTTACTTCACTAGCCGAATGTTACATGACGCCGAGAAATGCTATCAAATGATTGAAAAGATAGCCTTGGCATTAGTCACCTCCGTAGGTGCCTTCGGCCTTACTTCCAAAGTCACCAACTGATAGTTAAGACTAACTATCCAATCAAGCAGGTACTGCGAAAACTAGAACTGGCAGGCAGGATGGTGGCATGGTCAGTCGAACTGTCAGAATTTGACATTCGATATGAACCGCATGGCCCCATGAAGATACAATTCATGGTAGACTTCCTAGCAGAGTTTGCAAGAAGAGACAAGTCCACCCCAGGCTGGTGGAACCTGTACGTGGACGAAGCATCTAACGTACAAGGAAGCGGAGCACGCATCATACTTGAAGGACCCGACAATATCTCGCTGGAACAAGCTCTCAAGCTTAACTTCAAGGCCTTAAACAATCAAGCTGAGTACGAGGCACTCATAGCAGGACTCAAACTCGTAAAAGAAGTCGGGGCTCAATGTCTGAGATGCTATTCCGATTCACAGCTCGTCTAGGGTCAGATATCAGATAGGTATCAAACTAAAGAAGCCATACTCCTCTAGTATTACCATCTGGCCAAAACATTCATTGACAATTTCGATTGTTTTGAGATGTATCACATACCTCGAGAGAGTAACATCAGGGCTGACTTGCTATCTAAACTGGCCAGTACTAAAACGACCGGACACCTCAAAACAATCATCCAACAAACACTCTAAAAACACACCATTGACACCCAAGCCGTAATGGTTGTTTAGTTGGAGGAGATCAATTGGATGACCCCCTATAGAGACTTTTTCATAAAAGGAATGCTCCCAGCAGATGAAAGCGAGGCCCGATGTCTGAAGAGGAAAGTCAGCTACTACGTCATCATTAATGGCGAGTTATTCAAAAGAGGGTTAGCAGCACCTCTACTCAAATGCCTAGACAACTTACAGGCTAACTACGTCCTAAGAGAACTCCATGAAGGGATCTGTGGATTCCATACAGGAGGACGCTCCCTAGCCAAAAAGGTAGTACAAGCAGGATATTACTGGCCAACCCTCAGGACTAATGCCTTCAAGTTTGCAAGTAAATGTTAAAGGTGTCAGGAGTTTACGGACATCCCACGAATTCCCCCTGACAACCTTCATACAATTTCCTTTCCATTGCCCTTCGCTATGTGGGGTATGGAGATCTTGGGACCATTCCCTAAAGCTCTAGGGATGATCAACTTCTTACTAGTGGCAATCGACTACTTCAGTAAGTGGATCGAGGCAAAGCCACTATGAGAGATAACAACCAGCGAAGTTGAAACTTTCACCTGGAAACATCTCATATGCAGATATGGTCTACCCTATGCTATCGTTACTGACAACAGTACACAATTCAAGACACAGACCTACGAGGACTTCCTTACACGACTAGGTATCAAACACCTGGTCACTTCTGTTGAACACCCAAAGACTAACGGTCAGGTGGAAGCAGCCAAAAAAGTCATATTACGAGCCCTTAGTGCTAGACTAGACAAATCCAAAGGTCTTTGGAAGGAAGAGATCCCCAGCATACTATGGGCTTACCATTGCACACCTCAAAGCACTATAAAAGAAACCCTTTTTCGCCTCACGTATGGTACTGATGCCATGATTCTCGTCGAGCTAGGGGAACCTTCGTCAAAAAGGATACTTTTTCAGGAACAGTGCAACAAGGACAACATGAGAGTTGAACTAGAGACTAATGAGGAGCTCAAAGACATAGCTAGAATCAAAGAAGAAGCGGCCAAGCTCCGTAGTACAAGAAGATATAGCTCCAAAGTTCAACCTCGAAACTTCCAGCCAGGCAATCTAGTCTGGCGCGTCCGAGGTGAAGCCCGAAAGGATCCCCGTGTAGGCAAGATTGGACCAAACTGGGAAGGCCCGTTTAGAGTTATCACCAACCTAGACAATGGTGCCTACAAACTACAGGAACTTAATGGCAAAGACATTCCAAGTACTTGGAATGCTACCCACTTGAAGTTCTACTTCAGCTAAGGAGCTCAAGGCCGGATGACGTACTCTTTTTCCTATTCAAATCCTTTTTTCCGCACAGGGTTTTTCACTTGAAAGATTTTAACGAGGCTCATTCGATGAATAAAGGAGGGAATATGTACATTAAAGGCTTCATTAATAAAGCATATATCCTTTATCCTATTACTTACGTCAATATTTCAAGATTGTGACTAAATTCAGGGACCATCGCCTGATCATTCTCCCAGGTCCAGCTTCAACAAAAACTTAGGATCGTGTCCTAATACTTGCCAAGGTCCACCCTTGACAAACTCTACTAAAATCCAGGGCGGACGTGTCCTGGTATTCTCCAAAGGTTCATAAACCCAAGCTCTGGTAGACCGTCAAGGTTCCTAAGCCCAAGTCTTGGTAGACCTCGAAAACCCAACATCTGAGGGCCTTTCTTGGTACGAAGACCCAAGGTTCATCCTTGGTAAAAGGTTTGTAATTCCCGTTACGGGGTAGACCTTACTAAAGACCCAAGGTTCCTCTTTGGAAGAAGGTTTGGAATTCCAACCACGCTTTGGTTGACCTGTCAAGGTTCGTCCCTGATAAAAAGTTTGTAATTCCAACCACACTTTGGTTAACCTTACAAGACCTAAGATCTGAGGACCTCTCTTGGCACGAAAATCCAAGATCCGAGGGCCTCTCTTGGTATGAAGACCCAAGGTCCATCCTTGGCAAAAGGTTCGTAATTCCCTTTACGGGGTAGACCTTAAAAGGTTCGTAATTCCTGTTATGGGGTAGACCTTACTGAAGACCCAAGGTTCCTCCTTAGAAGAAGGTTTGTAATTCCAACTATGCTTTGATTTATTTGTCAAGGTTCATCCTTGATAAAAAGGCGTAATTTCAACCACGCTTTGGTTAACCTTATAAGACCCAAGATCCGAGGACCTCTCTTGGCACGAAAATCCAAGATCCGAGGGCCTCTCTTGGTACGAAGACCCAAGGTCCATCCTTGGCAAAAGGTTCGTAATTCCCGTTACAGGGTAGACCTTAAAAGGTTCGTAATTCCCGTTATGGGGTAGACCTTACTGAAGACCCAAGGTTCCTCCTTGGAAGAAGGTTTATAATTTCAACCACGCTTTGGTTGACCTGTCAAGGTTCGTCCCTGATAAATAGTTCGTAATTTCAACCACGCTTTGGTTAACCTTAAAAGACCCAAGATTCGAGGACCTCTCATGGCACGAAAACCCAAGGTCTCCTTGCAATGATAGACCCAAGAAATATTCTTGTTACTCTAAACTCTTATGCAAGACCATAGGAATATTCATCGTTGCAGGAATAATTGTCTAAGGTCCGCCCTCGACAAATCAAACCCAAGAAAACTCTTGGTACTTTCATCTGGTGGGAACCTCGATAAAATAGTTCACCCTCGACATTGCAAACCCAAGAAGCAATCTTGGTATTTTCGATTGATGCAGAACCCTGACAAAGCTAAGCTAAAAGACTTAGCCACTTGCAAAAACAAGAGTTCAGCACAGATGTCCATGGTTAACCCTCGATATTTACTAAGCCTAAGATACGCTCTTAGCACACATTTGCAACGGGAACCTCAACAAGCAAGACTATACACTGTCGTTTGCGAAAGCAGAAACCCGACAATAGTTCAAGAGTCGTGCTTGACACTACAAATCCAAGTTACATTCTTGGTAACTCATTTGCTTTCAAGCCTCCGTTGTCGATCACAAGGTCTCAATTTTTATGATAAATAACACAAGTCAAGCAGATTACGAATTATCAACGCAAGTAAACACAATCAGAAGAGAGCATATATACAAAAGAAGATGCAGAAGAGTCAAAGCGAAAGGAAATTTTTCATTAATTTGTTAACGCTTTACAACGCCTTCACGGCTAAAAGCTAAAACAAAGCAAGAAACATAAAAGATGGCAACCTATACTTTGATCCCATCATCATCTTCCTAGAGGAAAAAGACAATCCATCAGAATCTCCACCATGGATATTCTCCTCGGAAGAGTCACCCACGAAAATAACTTCACGCATGACATGATGCTTTATCGAGCCACCAAAGTCACTACCACGCATGCCTAGAGCATAATCAGAAATGAGTGAGACAGACATTCTTGTTACCTTGAAAGAAAAGGGAAGTTTGAATGAGAAGAAGAGTGAAGAAAAAGATTCAGGAAAACAAGGGCACAAGTAGCAGAAATGGCAGAAATCTTGTGTACTTAAAGAGGAGTGAGGCTTGACGGTTATTGGCGGGGTTCTGAAACATCCTCTAGAAGCCCACGTCGTGATTAACCACACTTACCCACTATCGCACGTTTTTCAGAGCGTATCCACTCTTCGAATGACAAGTGGGTATGGGTAATGGTGCGTGGGCGACAGACGACTACTTGCATTAATGAGGACATAACTACTGTTTTCAAAAGATCACATTAAATGGTCATCTTTTGGCAAAGATCATCATCATCGACGCCTCACTCGCCTACCAAATTCAGACTTATCCAATAAGGTGAAATAGTCTACCTTGGACAGCTCAGCATTCATAACCCGGACAACCTTATCCAAGCTCAGGTCCATAAATCCAAACTACGTCAAACTATCATGATTCGTAAGTCTAAAGCTTTGGTCGACCTTATATTATGAAGTTGTCAATCTCGACAAACAACATTACTCGTCCACCCTCGGGGGATAACAATACTCATCATATTACTACCATGACACCAAACATTCTCCACCAACGCTCTTTCACCCTCTTTTATGGGGGGCTTATGTACCATCCAAATATGGTAAAATTACATGTGGCCATCACTGCAAGGTCATCATACACATGGACCCTCCACGTCAGCACTGCTACATTAATAGTGCTTATTCAGTCTCCAAGTGTCAACCCGGACACGCATGTCCGGGTTCCATGTCAGCATTGCTACAGGAGCATGGACGTCGACCTTCTACAGGAGTATTGACACCAACAATATTTATTTCTTTATTAACAACATATCAAATATGCCTGGATATTCAAATAGGTGCAACCACCTTATCTTATCATATAATATCTCAACAAGTTATCTACAAGCTGTTACTTATCTACAAATAACAGTATATCAATAAGGTATACATTATTTTCTATTTGAATTAAGATAACTGTCTACTATTATCTGTTATTATGTTTTCAATAGATTATCAACCAAGGCCCATACTCACGCTATAAATACAGTCTTACAGGTTCTCTCAATCTATCTCTCATTCTGTACTCGAAACTCAGTACTCGATAAATTCATACTCTGAATACATCCTATTCTAGATTCAATACTTCAATGCATTACTCAAGTTACTCATTCTTTAGATCTCATAACTGAGTTCCCACCCTCAGTTATTCTCTTACAATTAATGTACTTACTTGAGCATTGGAGTGTCTTTCCTTTGTTTTGCAGGTCCCTCCTCTAAACAAGATCGATTCATCGTCTGGCATGCAGAATTTGGAGTCCACCTAGACCACGTCTAGCCCACACGTGGAATTTCTAGATTTTGGTAAGAACAGTCACTTTTTAAATAGCATGTTTATTTATTTTTTTTTAAAAAAGCCAAAAACAGATTAGTGGGGTAGTTTGAAATTTTTTTAATAAAAAAGACAATTTTAAAATAGTGGTTTATGTAATTATTCATCATAAAAAAATTGAAGAAACAAAACCCAATCAAATAATTAAGAAATATGAAGTGATTATTTTAACAGTAAATATCAATCAATATAACATAAAATAGATATTAGAAAAATATCATTGTGCATAAGAAAAAAATCAACAAAACCTCTTTTATGTTTTAAATAATTTTAAGAATATAGGATTAAATAGTTAAAGAGATACCACTCATGTTTAAATTATCTCTATCTTTAACATTTATTACGAGTAAGTTATTACGAGTAAGTTAGTCCTAAATCCATTTATCTATGATATGTAACAATAGATAAACATGATACAAGTTTTTGTAACCGTTCTTATCTTCATTATTATTAATCCCATTTTACCCTTTGTTAATTATATACTCTCTCACTTAAAGTAATAATATTTTTGGATTAAAAAACCTATGCTGATTAAACTCCCAATTTTTTTCGCTATCTTTTTTTAAAATTTTTTTTTGTACTTATCTAAATTATATATTATCTTTTAATTTGACGTGTCATCCTTATAAGAGAAATGATATATTTTTTAATTTATAATATAATCTGTATATTAAACTTAATTTATTTTTATTAAAAATACATGGTTATCACAAGTACAACCACTCACATATATCATAATTACAATAATACTTTAGCACAATAAAAAAAAATGTAAATACCTAAAATTTTGTCGAATGCATTTTGTATTATATAAAATTAATTTATACAATATATCAATGTTTATTTTCTACATATACATATTAATAAAAATTTATTCAAAACATATGTTGTATATAACTACAAATTATCAAACTAAAATTAGTATATATCAAATTTAGCACATTAAAAAATGTAATAGCTCAATAGAAATGTGGACACAAAATCGTGATAATGTTTGTGTTTTCGCTAGTAAATAGATAAGGGGAGAGTATGATTAAACTTAAAGAAGAAATTATGTTTTAAATAATTTTTTAAATATTAAATTTATTTAACTTACCTATTAAATTATATATTATTATTTTATAATAACATTTATGTGTGTGTATATATATATATATATATATTAAATTTGAGATAATTTGAATATTCATAATATAAAATAATGATATAAATTTATTTGTTTTAAATAATATATTACATGTTAAAATATAAGAAGTTATAAGATTGATTTTATGGTTAAGATAGAAACTTTAATATAATAGTTGAATTAACAGAATTAGTATGTATATATATACACATTTTTTCTTTAAATAAAAAATTGTAAAACTTATTAAAATTTAGGAATAATTATTTGTTACGTAAAAAAATAGAATAATTATTTGTGTGAGGGAGAAAGGAACAGATTACAATTGATTAAAATTTAAACTTTAACGCGTCGGAGTCAATAGCAATCACAACACCAATCTAAATTTTAACAAAATAAGTCGTGCCTTTTCTTTACGGGTCAAAATAAATCAAGTCTATATACAATTTTCTATAAATAAAATAGTCAATCAATAGTAGTAATTATGACAAACAAGAATAACAACAAATAAAGTTATTTTAAACAGGTTAATAGACATACACTATTTTTATATCATCAACTAATAAAAAAATCACAACCAAGCACACATGTGGTCTAAAATAAATATAATAAAAAAATAATTTTTAAAATATTTTTAAGATAATTATTAAAAAAATTATATACGATAATTTGTGATTACATTATTAATATAATATCTGTATTGTTTATTTTATTTTGAGTGGGGTTATATTTATTTTTATATATAAGACTCTTTTAATTAATTTATAAAAATTTAAAAATAATTAATTTAGTTAATAATATTAATTTTCTCATTAATTAATATATAAAGAGAGAATAATGATTAAAGAGATATTTTCTCTAATTCTTATAAGAGAAAATAATAATTATTTATTGATTGACTATTTTAT
>PYAF01004496.1:368718-381682 GCA_007407185.1 Glycine tomentella
ATAAAATAACTAAGAGTATTTTAGTAAAAATAATTAATATAAGAAATAATTTATTTATTTTTTATTATCATATTATAAGTATAAAGTATCTAGTGATTTTACTAATAATTAAATTTTATTAAAAAATATGATTGATGATTTTATTATGGGATTTTTTTAATTATGTTTTTTAGAAAGAAAATCTTAAAAATGATAATAGAACTCTTTAACTGGAAATTAATTATCAACATGAATATTTAACCTACTTTTTATGGTTATGAAAAGGGATATCTATATTTCTCAAAAGATGGAAGTAGTATACGTATATCTAAATGAGAAAATAGATTATATACAGATTGAATAAAAATACTATTTAATATCTTTGGCAAAAAAATTAATATAATACTTTTTTAATAAAAATTATAAATTTGGGACTCTTTTGAAACTATTTATAAATATGGGGGTATCAAATACGTTCAATTTAGACGTGTTTCAGCTGACCCACTTTATTTAAACCTCCTTCCCAAACTCATTTCTTCACACCTTCTCTTCTAAATCTCCTATTATTCTATTGTTTATTGAAATTAAAAGTTTTTGTTTTTGTTGATATATTTTGTAATGAGTTCAGTGTGCTCGTGTTGTGTTATTTTTTAATGGAAGGAAAGTTGAAGAGCGACGAGGTGTTGTTTTTGAAGGGGAGAAAAGACTGACATGTATCAAGCGAAACTCAATACTGGGTGAATTGCATGAGAAGATACGACAAAAATTAGCTCTGAAAGACAACCAATGTATCACTTTGCTGACGACAAGATTATGACAACATGAACAATACATGGGGTTTCAAGTACTAGATGATGAAGACATAGAAATGGTAATGGAAGAATTTTTCAATCAGTCAAAGAAAGATTTTTTAGAGTTGTACGTTGATTTTACCGAAGCAGAGGATGTTGTTTTATCCATGAGGTCGGTTTCTTTAAATTTTGCACATAATATGTCATCATATGTTGCTCCAGTTGTAAACGTGTCTGAGGAAGATGAAGATGACCCGACTTGGGTTATGGATGAGGATGAAGAGGATGACGATGATAAAAATATTGCAATGGAAGATCATCTTCTTGAAGAGGATGCTAGTGTGTCGGATAATGATGAGGATTGTGGTGTGCATGCGATTGAATTCCAAGAAGATAATGATGTGGGGTCGTCTCAAATCCGTCATCATCCTGACATTGGATCTACTCAATCGGCTCAAGATATTGAAGGTATGTTAGGGAGGAAATCGATGAAAGTGTAGTGATATATGTATATTTGTATGTTATAGTATTTTATTTGCTTGAAGTCAATTGTTAAACTGATTTTGTATGTGCAGGTGCTGAGGTCACTCCTTTTTGGGATGAAATTCCACATTACACATATATTGATTTCAGTCATCCAAGTGAAGAAGAATCTTTTACCGGTTCGGGTTCGGGTTCGGGTTCAGTGCAGGGTCCATGGCAATTAGGGGATGAGTTGTTTGTTAAACAGGAATTTGCATCCAAAAAGGACACACAATTTGCAATTAAGCGGAACCTCATGAAGGAGCATCAAGAAGCAATTGTGGTTGAGAACAAGCCTAACAAGTTTAGTATGAGGTATATTGCTCATAATGAGGGTTGCCCTTGGAGGGTTAGGGTAATTAAATCAACACATGATGAGAAATGGCTTGTTTCAAAATGGGATGAAAACACAATTGCCTGAATGACCATATTACATAGGATCACAGACAGCTTGATGCTGATGTTATTGCTTCACTTGTAGTAGGTATGTTTTTTTTATTCAATTTCCTTTACATCTAGAGGTGGACATGGAGTTGCCTGCGAAGGCTCTACATCTGGAGATGATGGTCGGGGATGATCAGGAGATAAGGTGGCATGTGGTACATGTGATGGCTAATCCCCATAACCGCCTGGAGAATAATCAACCTGAGAGAGCAGGCGATCAATATCGGCACCACTCCAATCCGCAACCGGTACGTCACTACTGCTCCCAGATGTTACAACCCCAAAGCCACCTAATGCCATGGCCATAACAGTCGCGTAATATACAGGCTGCGTTTGGGTGTTTGCCGATGGAGGAATATGACTTTGCGTACTGAATCTCTCATACCCCATGTCCCTCTGCTGGGAAGGCTCATAATACAAAGGATGGTTGTCGTATGTAGAACCTATCAGTGGAGGCCTAAACAACCATCAGTGTGAGACCTGGGAGCTTCTATGGGCTCAGGAACATGGTGCATGGCTTTCTGTCGACGCTCTAGGCCATGTCCCTCTTGTCTACCACGGGCAACCCCAACATACACCTGTGGGTCGTCCTGAAGTTGTGATGGGGGTGCATAAGGGCCTGCCTCCTCCGAGCGAGAAGTCTCTCTGAAGATAGCAATGATGCGACCAATCTCTTCATGCATCCATTCATCGGTGTAGCTCGACCACTGCTCATGACCAATCGCAAAGTACAACATCTCCAGGCCATCAATCTATAAATTGAAAAATAAATACATTAGTCCAAACATTAAATCCATCATAATGAATATAAGTACACAAATTATAATTAAACAAAACTTACACCACGACCAATCTTGGCAGCCCTCTTTGACACATAGTGCTTCCCATTCTTCCTGAACCAAACCATGTACTCATGGTTTGGTGACATCAAGCCATGCAATAGAGGTGACAAGTTGATGTGCCGGTCCCTAACCTTCTATCGCCGTATGTAGGGTCTCAGCTTATGGACCCAGTTATCTTGTGGTTTACCTCGCAAGGACAGGTCATGCACACCCTTCAGCTTCTTAGGCCTACGTGGGATTGGCTGATCTCTCCCAAATTGTTGCATGCATCTATCTGGCTGAGAATACTCAACTGTGTGGAAGCATATAACGGGAGTACTAGCCATCCACAACAGTCACTGTTGATCAGATGCACCAAGGAAGTGGTAGTCTGCATATGGTTGCCACACCACCTGCACAAAAGAATTAAACACACAATTATGAAAGTACAGCGACCCAAAAAGGAAAATTATCAAAGTATAGCGACCAAAACTCCTATAAATAACAATACGTACCTCATCCCGACAAAGGGAATCTAATGTCAGCCGATACCAAAGAAGCTCGTGTGCTCAAAATCGGCCTAAAACATTAAACCTAATTTCAAAATAACTAACATTAGAATACTTATAAGACTCATTAATACATACTTAATAACAGAAAATAATAACGCATACCTGTGTCAGTAATGCCACTCCGGTTGAGTAGGATGAGGAATAGCTGGAGCAATGGTGGGAATCTGAGCCACGCCCATATCTGAAGAAGCACATGACACCCACCAATGTCACTTCTCTATGGATTTGTACACTCGCACATTTGTCTAAACAAATGTGCAAGGATCGTAGAGCCCCAGCTATATCTACCTATCTCTTCGAAGTCCCCTCCATGCAAGGGGACGTAGCGAGCGGCGACAGTGCTCCCCCAGATCTGTTGCATAGGAGTCATGCTCCAAGAATACTCGCAATGTGCACCTTCATAAACCGCATGACGTGCAGGGGATCCGCATCTACCTCATCCCAATGCACATAATGTCTATCAAAGTAAGACAGGAGCAGAAATCCACCTTTCAGCTCACCCTCTGCCTGAGGTCGATGACCAAATACGTTGTCAATGACGGTGACCCAGTCGTTTGAGGTGGATCCTGTGACGACATTGTCGTCGTTGGCCAATCCTAATATACCAGCCACGTCTTCCAAAATGATGGTCATCTCTCTCTGCGTCATATAAAATGTATGTGTCTCTGGTCTCCACCTCTCAACTAGAGCACTAATAAGCGCAAGATCGATCTAAACAAAATTTCACAATAATCAATTCATATGTACAATTACAAACAAAAACATTTTTATAATTTAAAGTAAAAGAAAATTTAATTTATTCAATTCAGAATTGCATACCTGAATAAGTCGTATGCGTGAGACATGTAGGAATCCAGCCTGTCCTAACAACTCAACAACGATGTCAGGTATATTGTCATGATCTGGCCCCCCATGACTTTACCACATTGAGTCTTCAACACTCGACATGTGTCCTCGTTCCACACAGCCTGTGAAACGTGGGTGCACTGGGTAGGCCTCCGCAAAATGCCTCACTTATACGGGGTAGGGATAACATGGGTCGCTGGATCCCTGAGCTCACCCTCATGATCAGATCCAGACCGCGAAGAATCAGACGATGATGAATCAACAATCTAATGACTATCTTAATATAAATAAATCAAAATTATAATTGATAATTTAATACCTTCAAATTAAATTACATTAAAAATGATTATACTAAATAAATCAAAATTATAATTAATAATTTAATACCCTCATTTAATACTTACTATTAATCACAAATTAAACTAATCTAAATTATAACTTTAATAAAATAGTTCTAACTAAACTGAACTAAATAACTTTAGTAAAATAATTCTAAATTAAAAATTAAACTAAACTATCATCTAAAATAATTCTATGTAACAATTCCTAATAATTTTCTATGGAGCAAACATCTACACCACTAACAGTTTCACATGGTCCTAACAATTTTCTAATTCAATAATATAACATGAAATAATATGCAAAATTATTAAATCCACTTACTTGTTGGCGGCAGAGCCTGCAGAAATAACTAACTCACAAACTCTAAAGAAAAAGTTTAAAAACTTTTAGAGAGAAGGTGAAATAGTAAATACAGTAAAAAAAGTAAAAAAAAAATTGGTATATATAAGATTGAAATAGTTTAAATTGGATGTGTTTGATAGTTTCAAAATAATCATAAATTTATAAACTTTTATTAAAAATATATTATATTAATTTTTTTTCCCCTTAAATCTTTACTCGTGATGATTAGCTTTCCCGAAACAATAAATAATGCACCACCAAGAGAAAAATATGAATAAAAGCTAAGGCAGGGAGCAAAGCACACTGCAAGATTCTCTTCTTCTCCGTGTTCCGAAAGCGAAGGGGAAAAAACACATAGCGTCAATCATATAATGAGAAGAAGAAGAAGAAGCAAGAACAATTAGGTATTTAGGAATTAGGATCACCAAAACAAAATTAGAGAAAATTTCAAGGGCCACTCTCTTTTCCTTCTTCCCGTTTTGCCCTTGAGTTTTCTCTAGATTTTCCTCATTTCCCTCCTAACATATCATATCACACACCCATATAGCCCAAAAGCCACAACCTGCGAAACCAAAAAAAGAAAAAGAAAACAACAAGAAGATCGTATTCCATTCCATAATGTTGTGTAAACTGGTTCCGGTGCCGCGCAAGAAAAAACCCGGTTCGAACCCGGTTTACCTTAACGTCTACGACCTAACCCCAATTAACGGTTACGCTTATTGGCTTGGCCTCGGAGTTTACCATTCTGGTGTTCAAGGTAACCAATCCCGTTAGTTTTTTTTTTTGGTATTTTTTTATCTTCAATTTCCTTTGCTATTGAAGGAATTGAACAAAATTTCGGTGATTGGGCATAACCAATTTCAATTCAGATCCTTGGAATTGGTTTGTTTGCATAAAGTTTAAATATTTTTAATGAAATTTAAAAGGGGCTGTGTAATGTTAATTAAAAAAATAATAGTAATATGATGACGCCATTAACGGTTTTGTACCTAACTCTAATGGAATAAAATGAAATTATCTCTGTTTTTTTAAAATCAATTGAATGCTATATAGTTTGTTGGGTTCCTTCAATATTAATTTTGATGTAATTATTGAAATTCTGATTGAGCTGGATTTTGAGTTGAGGAAAATACTGAAACCACACTGATGTAGGTTTTGTTGTTGTTTGATATGATGTGTGTTTCATTATGTTTTTTCTAATGTACTAATAGTCTAATACTATGGTGGGGTGTATTTGTTGTTGTGATGGTTTTGGTGATTGGGAACCGGTTTAATAACTTTGATTCTTTGTTTGTTGTAGTTCATGGGGTTGAATATGGATTTGGAGCACACGAACGGGATACGACTGGGATTTTTGAAGTGGAGCCTAGACACTGCCCTGGATTCACCTTCAGGAAATCGATTTTCATTGGATCGACGGATATGGGGCCAAAGGATGTTCGCACGTTCATGGAGAGGCTGGCTGAAGAGTATTCTGGGAACACCTACCACCTTATCCAGAAAAATTGCAATCACTTCTGCGAAGATGTTTGTGTCAGATTAACGGGAAAGTCGATTCCTCGATGGGTGAATCGCCTTGCTAGACTCGGTAAAGGATATAGAAAAGTGTGTTGTGATTAGTTGTTTTCTTGATCATGTTTGTATGAGTTGATTTTTCATTCTGTTGTTTATGAGATTTGCAAGAAGCTATGACAATTGTGGTAACGGATATTTTATCATGAATTTTTTCCTATCTGAAAAAGATGATGTTTTGAATGATCCATGTGATACCTCACCTCTAGATTCTAGAGTGACACAAACCCTCTTCATCCTCTTTCAAAATTTAAATAATATAAGCTCTGGACTAGAGAATTTGCTTGCTTCTTTTCGCATATCAACCATGACCAAGCAATATGTAGTTATATGGCCATGACTGTTAAAATTTGAGTGTTATAAATAAAGGATTGAATACTTGTTTATTCAGTTGGATATAAATATGAAAATCATATATTGAATAAGAATTCTTCACCACATGCATTAGGTGACAGTTTTGCCAGTAGGTTTAATGCTTAATGCCTACAACATTTAAATCTCTGGCTGTTTTACTACACTGCAGTTGTTCCCATTTTAATATGTACTTGTTATGTCATAATTGGCACATGCAAATTTCTCATGTTCCTGTGCTGCATCTTGTTGGAAAAAAAACAACTACCAAGCATTTCATGATTTCTAATGGTAAGTTTTGTTTCTCAATATGAAGGTTTTCTCTGCAACTGTGTTCTTCCACCTAGCCTAAACGAAACAAAGGTTCGCCAAGTTACAATAGACAGGGTTCAAGAAGGAGGAGAAAAGAAGAAAATGAGAAGCCAGTCGAGCAGGTACGAGGCTTCACCCAATCCTCCATTGTCTAGTAGCCAAAGGCATTGCCTTCCTCCATCTTCTGTAATTAGTGTTTCTCCGTCCTCAACCTTAACCGTAAAGTGAAGCTTTGACAGGAGTCGAAGTCCGAAATATATAGGCTGTTAGAATCATGTAACCAACAAAAGAGGGGTAGAGAAGCAACTTTTTCATCTACCCTGTCTTTCTGTTCTGTTGTATGTATATCTTTAGTTGTGTGGCAATGGCAAAGAAAAAATGAAATGGTTGCGTTGTCTCTTCTTTTTAAGCGGTTGCTTTCTTTGGTGAACAGAAAGGGTCTTCATTTCTAGATTTTTTTATCTGAATTGAGATTTATCTATGTTACTGCTGATGTAGAGCATATATAGTAATGTGTTCAATGTGTAAGGATGGTGTTACATTTGCTGAAGCTCAAAATAATGCAAGACAGGAAATAAAAGAGAGATGGTGTGTTTGAGGGCAATAAAGAGTAGTTAGCTGAATCTAATCAGGGTTCTCTTTTCAACAGTGATATGCAAATGCAAAGTATGAAATGTTAAAAGAAACATAAAATTTGGGGATGCTGTGTTCAGAGACCAAATTAGCTTGAAATTGAGTTAACTTTGCTTTCTGGTTACTCAAATCTAAATTAGTCCTTGGACCTTCTATTATTATGCAAGGGTAATTATTATCTTTTCACCCAGTGAAGTTGGCATGGATTTGTTGCTGCTGCCAATGTATTATTAAATGCAAAGCAATATTATTGGTAGAGAAAGATGCAGCTAATAGAGTTAGCTGCCACCTCAATTAGGTAGAATTTGAGAGCTGTAATTTTATAAGCATCCGTGAGGAGGATGTGTATATGTAATCTCCTTAAGTTGGTATTAGTGTGTTTATTCGTTTTTTTATGTTAATTAGTTATGAGTAATCACAGATGAGTTGGCCTGACATAAATGGCTTACCAATAACTATAAGTTGGGGCATTTTATGCCTACCCGATTATATATCATGAGTTTGGATCTTCACTATAGCTGCGTAACATTATATGATCATATTAGAGAAAAAAAGAGATAATTTGTATCAGATAAGGACTTGCCATGGTTAGTTGTAGGACCCACTAATTATATTATAACGACAAGGTCTTATTTTATTAGTGAGATTGGATATAAATCACACAACGTCATGTAATTCAGGTAAAGAATAAAGTTTCAGTGATGTTATTTATCAAGAGTTTCCTTAATTATATTTGATAAAAAAAATGTCTTTTTTTCAATATATTATTTTGTTACTCAACAACATAATAAGATCCAAATCCATATATTATCACGATCAGTCCTCCCTCTAACCAGTAATCCTCTCATTTGGGTGTTGTCTCCTCTCTCCAACTATTAAGTACTTTGCTTATTTTTTTTATTGGTGGAGATAAGATGAAATTTAATGAATCTAAAAGGAACAAAGTGAAATAGAACATAATGGAATGCAAACCTTTATTCCATTGTTCGGATAAGTTATGATCACAAATTTAAAAAATAGATCGTAACTATGATTTTGGAATCGTAAAACTATGATTTTGGCCGTGACGTCAAGGTTTTTGAAGTGATTATAACCCCGTAATTGTGATTACATTGACTATATTTGTCAACAATCTTCCACGGTATAAAAAAAATGCAACGAAATCGGAACTGCAATTGTAATTTAAAACCTTGATTATGATATAACAAAACAAAATTCATGTTCAATCTCATTCCCCCAAATTGGAGGAAAATAATAGAGAAATAATTCGACCATAAGGAGAAAAAATCATCTCAACTCTTCCAATAACAAAAATTGAAAATCCACAGGTAGTTTCACTATTGAAGTAGATAACATTAGCATGTGTCTCCCTCCATCCACACACTCTTTCCTTTGCTCCGTTGTATTTTGGCCTGTGGCAGTAGTGTAAAGGATAAGGCACCACATTATTATTTGCTTTCCCATGCTTGCTTTGGACATGCATGATGCTAAACTTCGCGTGAAAGCATAACAACCAACAAGCCCTTTTTCTTTCTTTTTTGATTTTGAAATCATGTCCTCACATGTCGCACCTTCCGCGTTCTTTTCTTATTCATTACTTTGTAACTGTTTTGGAGTAAGAATCCAACAATGGAGAACTATTACATTATCAATATATAACGCGTGGACTATTGTTGAATTTAATTTTTTTATTAAATTAGATCGAGATGATTGCTAAACTATTGAGAAGATTTTTTCCGAATTAGTCTAAAAAACATCAACTGGAGTTTTTACGTTTTCTAACTCATTTGTTCTTCTTTTTTATAACGTCACGTTTGTTTCATGCCAAATTATTAGTATTTAGTTCCTTCTTGGTAAACTATGATTTGGCTAAGAAAATTGCTTTTTAGTGTGGGGGCAAATTCCAAATTATGACGAAAATATTTATCTCAATAGCGTGCCTGATTTCCATCAAATATTTACTTTTTTATTATAAAAAAGCAACTTGTTTAATCATTAAAACAAAGCCACGATGATCTGTTACTTTCCATACTTGAAATCCTTCCTGATAAGCAATGCTGTTTGGTCACATAGAGAAATATTTCCTTTTTCACTTATACTTAAATTTATTATGGTTTAGAATGCATAAAAACTAATGATCTGGTTAAAATCGACTTAAAAAAATAAATATTGATTTTGTGAAACACCTTTGGACAAAAGAACCTAAATAATACAAATTAAATAAAAGATTACGCATTTGAGGCAGTTTCAAAACTATTTACCAATCTGGGGCAGCCGGTCCCGCCCAGAACTGGGCAGGACTGGAACCGCCCAGAACCAGGCGGGACTAGCCTGCTTATAAACCCCAAAAATTCACTATTCACTCACATTTGCACTATTCCAGCTTCTCTCTAAAAGCTCTGCCTTCTCTCTAAAAGCTCTGCCTTCTCTCTAAAGATTTTGCGTTGGGTTTTGGGCGATTTATCTCAGTATCGAATCTCTGCCAACGAGTAAGTTAATTTATTAATTATATGTTTTATTTAATTTTTTATTATGCGTTTAATTTAATTATTTATTTTTTTGATTTGTAAATTTGTTAGAGCCATGTTATTTATTTGATGTTGTAGAAAAATGTTAGTTTATAGGTTATAGGATTTAGTTTAATTTAGGGTTTAGTGGTAAAGTATAATAAGATAAGGCTTAAGTAGAAATCCGTTAAACTTCAATAATTTTAGGTTTATAGGATTGTAGAAAATCCGCAACCCTAGGAATCGGCAACAGTAGAGAAAAATGTTTAAATTTATAGGAATCTGTTGGAGGTGAAAATGACGTGTGGGCATGCGATAATCTGAATTTGGATGATGAAGAATTAGAATCGTTTGATCGCTGCTTGAGAGTCTCAAAGTTGGTGGGTAGGGAGTGTGCAGAACAATACTCGCGAAATCGTGTTGCTATACAATTCGGAATGAATCAGGGCATTTGCTGGTATGTGCTAGCCCATTACAATGAGAATCCTTGGGTAAGTTATAGTCAGCCAGTAATGGATACAAATTTGTACTTGAAAATTAGCCATAGTTATAATAAGGTGACATATGAATTTATATTAACTCCCTGAGAAATCTCAGCGATCAAATATAAATTCATATGTCAGTTTAATATAACTATGGCTAATTTCCAAGTACAAATTTGTATCCATTACTGGCTGACTATAACTTATCCAAGGATTCTCATTATAATGGGCTAGCATATACCGGCAAATGTCCTGATTCATTCCGAATTGCATAGCAACACGATTTCACGAGTATTGTTCTGCACACTCCCTACCCACCAACTCTGAGACTCTCAAGCAGCGATCAAACGATTCTAATTCTTCATCATCCAAATTCAGATTATCGCATGCCCACACGCCATTTCCACCTCCAACAGTATAGCAACTTTAGATTATTGGTTATAAGTTTCAAATTAGTTTAGTGTTTATCGGTAAAGTACAACAATTTTATTTTTTTAGGATTTATTTTTGAAGTAAATTTTTTTTGAATAAATTTAAGTAGTTAGCTTCAGGGTTTATGTAATTTATTTGTATTGTAATTTAATTACAATGCATTAAATTGTTAATTATAAAAAATTTTAAATATATTAAAATAGTCTGATAGATGGCTGATTCATCGTCTTCGGCGTCTTCACGGTCTGCATCCGATGACGAGGGTAACGTCTTGGATCCGACGACCTATGTTGTACCTTCCCCGTATAAATGGGGTGTTTTGTGGAGGGGTATCCAGAGAACCCATATTTCACAGGCTGTGTGGAACGAGGACAGATGTCGTGTGCTAAAGACGTGACGTGGTAAGATTTCAGGGGGCCCAGACTGCGACGATCTTCCTGGAATCGTTTCGGCGATGTTAGGGTAGGCAGGATTCCTACATGTCGCACGCATGCGACATATTCAGGTATAAATTGTGTAATTGAAGAATATTACAGATAATGTAATTCCTAAACATTTTTTTTTATTTATATCGTTACATACGCATTAATTCTTTTAAACTTGACTTCAGATCGACCCTGCACTTATTAGTGCTTTGGTTGAGCGATGGAGACCAGAGACACATACGTTCCACATGCCGCAGGGCGAGATGACCATCACGTTGGAAGACGTGGCTGGTATATTAGGTTTAGATAGTGATGGCGATGTCGTCACCGGAGTCACGGCTGACGACTGGCCCACCATCATTGAGCAGGTATTTGGTCATCCTGCCTTGGAGAGTGAGGTCAGAGGAGGATTCCTGCGACTGTTCTATTTTGATAGGAATTATGCGCACTAGGCCGAGGTGGGCGGGGAGTTGGTAGAAGTAAATAGGTTTACGAAGGCGCACATCGCGCGTATGATTGGAGCATGGCTTCTAGCGGACAGATCCGACGGAAGCATTATCGCCTGTCGCTATGTCCCTTTGCTGGCAGGGGAGATGACAGATATTTCCAGGTTTAGCTGGGGATCAGCGGTTCTCGCACATTTGTTTAGACAAATGTGCGAGTGTACTGATCTAGATAAGGGTGACATTGGTGGGTGTCACGTGCTTCTGCAGATATGGGCGTGGCTCAGATTCCCACCCATTGCTCCACCTATACCTCAGCCTACTCACCAGGAGTGCCATTACGGCCACAGGTATGTGTCATTATCCCCTTTTATTAATTAGGTTACGAGTCTTATCAGTATTCTAATGTCATTCATTTTAAAATTAGGTTTAATGCTTTAGGGAAGTTTCGTCCACACGACCTTCCGTGGTATCGGGTTACGTTAGATTCCCTTGCTCGGGATGAGGTATGTATTGTTATTTACCTAATTTTTGGTTGGTTCACTTGGATAATCTGCATTTGTTTTAATCATCGTTGTTTCGTAATTGTGTGTTAAATTGTTTTGTTCAGGTGGTATGGCAACCCTATGCAGGCTATCACTTCCTTGGTGCTACTGAGCAGGAGCGACTGTTGTGGATGGCTACGACTCCCATTATATGCTTCCACACAGTTGAGTATTCTCATCCTGACCGATGCATGCGGCAATTTGGAAGGGATTAGCCAATCCCTCGAAGGCCAAGGAAGTTGAAGGGCGTCCACGACTTATCCCTGCGAGGGAAACAGATGGATAATTGGACTCGCAAGCTCAGACCGTTTATCCGTCGTTGGGGTAGGAGGCACCAGCACATAGAGCTTCCCCCCCATCTGACTGGGTTTTTGTCACCAAACCATGAGTACATGGTTTGGTACAGGGAGAACGGGAAACGACACATCACGAAGATGGCTGCGAAGATGGGGCGTGGTGTAAGTGTTGTTTAAATTAAATTTGTAAACTAATTTTCATTTTCGTGGCGTTATTGTATGGACTAATGAATTTTTTGTGTAATTTGTAGTTTGATGGACTTGAGATGTTGTACTGTGCCAGTGGTGGGCAGCAGTGGCCGGGATT
>PYAF01004496.1:383797-423106 GCA_007407185.1 Glycine tomentella
CTCATTTGTTTCACTCAACAAAAACTACATAAGTTGAAAAAAATTATGTCAGAATATGTTGTTACCATTACTCATAAACCATAGACCCTACCCCTTACACTATCAATTTTATAATATAAACACTAACAATTTCATAATATAAACATTAACTAACTAAACCCTAAACATTAAGTAAATTCAATTGAACAAAACCCTACTTCATAAACCCTAACTCGTAACCCTAATTCAATTTAACAAAACCCTAATTCATAATCCCTAATTTGTAACCGTTAACCCTAAACTGAAGTCACTAAATTGACAACTAAACTAAATCCTACAACCTAAATTTTTTCTACAACATGAAATAACTAATATGGCTATAACAAATTTAAAATTCAACAACATAATATATTAAATAATACTCATAAGTTAAATAAATTAACTTACCTGTTGGCAGAGAGAGGTCAAACAAAAGCTTTAGAGAGATGTCAGAGAAAAAATTTAGAGAGAGACAGAAGGCGCAACAGGTTATGTTCGAAAAAATCAAAAAGGGAAGGATTTAAAGCAGCTGGTCCCGCCCAGAACTGGGCAGGATCGGTTGCCCCAGATTCGTAAATAGTTTTGAAACTGCCCAAAATGCGTAATTTTTTATTTAATTTGTATTATTTAGGTTCTTTTGCCAACACCTTTGTAAATAAAACTCAATTTACCAAATATTATATATGTTGATTCAAGTGAAAATTGGGTTCGAATTCTTCAAACAAAATTTTGGATTTCAATCTTGAAGAAAAAATAGGAGGTTGAAAAAAAAAGGCTTCAATATATAAAGGTGACAAGATTTTTCAATAAAAATTACTTATTGATAAAATGGATAAATATTTCATATTTTTCACCTATATATAACATGCATTATTATTAGTAATAATAATAAAAATTTCATTACAAACGGTATACCAAACAAAAAATTAATTTGTCTTATAATTTAAGGTTTAAGTCTATCTTAATCTTTAAAATTAACTCGTGAGGAGGAGATCTCCAAATGATTTAATAAGTTCTAGAATAACAATTAGTACTAAAAATTTAGCTCATGAAATAAAAATTATTCTCTCCTTATATTATTTTAGTCATATTATTATATCACTAACACCAAAAAAAATCACTACATCATTATGTAACGTGAGATCTCCAAAAGTTTACATTCACAATTTATAAGATAAACTTCATGACATGGTACGTGTACTAAGATGTATAGTTCTTATCGCTCAGGACACAGAAAATAAAGGGTTCAATGTTCAATTACCAAAAAAAAAAAAAAAAAACAAAAAAACAAGGGGCCTATGTCTCTGTATCTAGGGTGTACAATTTCTTAGAAAAAAGAGTGTTTTATTTTAATGTTCAGGTTGATGCTGAGTGGTAGTTGTCGACTACGCATGTGTTACTTATCCCATTTGCCGACAACCAAATCAAATAATAAAAATAGATTTTTCTTTTCTAGTTTACATTGTCGATTTAATGTCAAGATTTTTTTTTTTAAAAAAAAGTATGGTAGTACTTTTTTCAGAAATTATTGGAAGTTATTGACTCATTTGCTTTGTGGATCCCCAGTTGAACAGGTAAGTGTAAGCAACCAAATAGCCCATAGTTTTGGAACACGAAATGATTTTATGAAGGTTTTGCAATTCTGCTGCTAATTAAAAGAGACACTTTTCAACTTAATATTATTATTACTAGTGGAGAGAGAGGCACCATGTGCCTCTTTATCTATTTTAATTAAAAAGAAAAAAATTAGAATTAAAAAAATTAATAACATAAAAGTAGTAGGTAATTATTAAGAGAAAAGTAATAAAATTTAAAAACTGACAAAGGATAAAATAATTTAGTGAGATGTATACACTAAATGAAAGTATTTTTTTTTATTAGTATAGATTATATTAGAAATATCAACAACTATGTAAATTAGCATCTTTTAGTTCTAACTATTACTCTAGCGGATATGTACTCGACCATCATGGTTAGATGTATAGAAGAGCCAAACAAATGTTTGACACTCTTGGTTAGGCACTCGACTATCATGGTAAGGTACTTAAAAGAGACAAACAACTATTCGGCAATCTTGATTAGGCATTTGGCCGTCACGGTTAGATACTTAGAAGAAGCACTTATAACCCTACACTAGTACACAACATATTGGACAAGGTAGGGATTCACTATTTGCCCTAAAATAGGCAACATGTCAAGAGGTCTATGGATAATCAAGGTTTAAGCGATCTAAGCCTTGATTAGAGGCAGATTACCTAGATGGTAATTTATCCACAAAGACTCATTGTTCAAGACCCATAAAGGTTTGTATAAATAGAGGTTAACCCTCTAGGTGAAAATCACTGTTTTTACCCATTCTTTTTACTCTTAAGACAAATTGCTCACGACTGAAATTTTACTTAAATGTTGAAGTATCCTTTATAGGACTCCCCCTTTAGGCCTGTGTACTAAACGAAGATGTAGGGGGTAGATTAGAGGCAAGGAACCCCTTCAATTTGGAAAGAGGCTTCAGACGGAAATTGACAAGATTAGTTACAGAATACCTTACCTCAAAGGTGAAGTACCTATGGGTGTTGGAGTTATCTATGTTATGACATTTTTCGTGTAAATTTTTTCATTCATAAGAATTGAATTTGATATTAATTAAAAATTTATAACAATTCATATATAAAACCAACTTATTGAACTAAATCTCATAATAAATTGTTCGTGTAGATACTCTTAAGTTTAAGTAAGTGTTTAGAAAAAAAAATAATTTATTTATATGAAAAGAATATAATTAATGAAGTGATTGTAGTGTATTTATAGGAGATAAGCGCGACGTGTTTGGTGATTAATTTACCGTTGTTACTCTGCCGTGTCTCGTCAGAAAAATGGTTGAAATTGCAAATCACATTAGATATTCTTTATACCATGTCCACACTTGTGTTAAAACATGAGATTCTAGTGAGGTGGTGAGATTTTTTATTTTATTTTTTATTTTTTTACATATGGTGAGATAAGGGTTAAGAATCCAAATAAGTTTTTGTGATTTTTTTCTCTCAATCATATGCTTTTTTTAATGAGACCTTCATAATTTTTTTTTAAAAAATAATAATTTTTCGACTTACTATATTAGGCATCATAACTAAGATTTATTTATTGACACTATTAAGATCTTCATTATGCCGAAGGATACTAAGAAAAGTATATTCATTAAATTCATATAATATCATTTTAGTAATCTAATATATTTATTCACTTAATCGCATTAATATTACTTAAATATAACTCATTAAGTATAAATAGATAATATAATTATTATTAAAATATGAATTTATATTGGATAAGAAAATATAAATTTCAAACACAGATAATTCAATAAAGTGGTAAGCTCTATAACCAGAATTATTTGAATGAGACTTATCCAGAACAAAAATCGTGCGAGTGCAAGGTATACTTCACAAACAAACAAGGAGAGAGACCATAAATATCCTCTATTTAAGTATAGTTTTATTTTTATTTTTCAAATAATAAAGCACTCAGTCAAAATATTTGAAATTTATATTGAATCTCTAAATTAATTATTTTATAAAGAACTTGTAAATTTTTTAAAAAGTTTAATAGTCATGCATTGTATTACAGTATAAAATAATTTTATATTATTATTTAATTATAAATTATTATTGATATAATTTTTTAAAATAATTATCATAAAATTTAATAAATTTATCGTACACCATGATTTACGATTAAATGATATTGTAAAATTTTTTACATTTTCATTGTATAACCCATTTTTCATCTTTTAAAATAAAAATCACTCCTAAAAAATAAAAAATAAAAAAAATCTAAACATCATTTTTTTATCCAGTAATAGCACATTGAATCATCAACCGATATTTATCAACCAACCTTTTACCAGATGCCAAGCTAAACCATTTGTCTATGAATTTGCTGCGTGTAAACAAACGAAAAGTTACATCAATAAATATTTAAATATATCCTAATTTCATGTTTAACCACTGATTATGTGTTTTTATATATAAATATGACTAATATTCAGTTGTTTATCTGATTTAATGGCGTTTCGTCAAGCCAACTCTTTTTAACATAATATTTAAAAATTTCTCCCCCACTGCTAGTGAAATGATAATGTAGATGTTACATGTCTCCTTTGATTCAATCTTTTTCTTTAATAATATAGATGTTTCGTGTTACTAAGTGGTACGAAGCCTATGAGAAATTACATCATATAATTTTCTATTACATAATTAGATAGTGATTTTGTAAAGACAACTTTCAACCTTTTTTTGATTTTTTTGGGAATTGAACGATATGACATGTTAAAGTAGTCCACGATACAGTACCTCGAAATTACATCTATTGATAATAAAGAAAAGAACACTAGAAAATTCTAGCTCACTGATTTTTATTCTACAATCATCCTTTATTTAATTAAATTTAGGCTAAGTTACCTTTCTAGTCTTTGAAAGTGTGAAGTATTGTCTTAAAACTAAAAAAAAAATAAAATCAAAACAAGTCTCTAGAATTATCATCCATCCATCTTTTAAAAAAAATTATAATCGATCTATTTTGTTAGTCTAGTTAAATATAATGTGTGATTTAAATGATAATATTAACATATATTCAGTTTAGAGACTAAAATGAATAACTTAAAAAAAACTAAAATGAAACAACTCATAATTTTAAGATTTTTTCCCTAATTTTTAGAATTCAAATTAATAATCCTTAAATATTTCATAAACCAAAAAAGTATTTTAGTCTTTAATTTATCAGGGCATGTAACAAAAGGAATTATTTAATATAATTTTCTCATTTTATTGACTTAGTAAAAAATTTCATCGTCAGCCAAAGTCGTTGCCAAGATGCAGTTTCTTTACTTTTCTTTTTGCCTTTTCTTTTGTACAATATCTATTTCTTTTCTTCTTCTTTTTTTCTTTTCTTTGATGTTTGTTCACAAGAAAAAGAAAAATAAATCAATTGATCGAGCATACATAAATTAATTAATGTATTAAAGTTAAAATTCAATCATTTAAATATTATTTAAATTTAATTTTTAATAAAAAATTAATCAAACTTTATTTACTTTCGCTCAAATTTTAGATTAATCAAATTTTGGATTAATAAAAAAAATTCTGATAAATCGGATAATTAAAAAAAACTGAAAATAGAATCCTTAACTTAGAAACCAAATCATGTGGCCCATATTACGGCCAGTAAGGTACAAACAACCGACCATATAGACAATTTCCTCTTGGGCACTTCCTTTCCTTCTGCTGTTTCCTACCAAGCACTGTCTTTTTGTTCCCCTCTCTTCCACAGGGTCTTCAAAATTATCATGTTGAATTAATTATTTTTTTTCCCTAAAAAATAAGGAGTCACTTCTGCGATGGATGTGATGAAAGTTATAACTATTAGCTTCTTAAAATTTAGATGCAAAATATGAAACCAAATACGTTAGTAATCTTTAAGAAACACCTTGAGTAACTTTTTTTTTTTTTTTTTTTTTTTTTATATATCTTTAGCTAGAAGTTCTCCCATCAAATGTAGAGCCTAATCTCCTATGAAAATACGAAAGGTAATAGTCAATGAACTCATCCTAACTAGATTTGCTCCATTCCAATTGAACCTCCAATCTCTTGCTTGAGGGACAAGAACCCTAATCATTCATGCCAACCTGAATTGAGCAACCTTGTGTTATATTGATTCTTAATACACACAAATTGATTTTCAAAACTGTTAACTTACCAATTATTTGGACAAAATTATTATTACGATCCTTTAACTTTATTTATTCTTCTACTTTTTTTTTTATCCTTTTTTAATTTAGACCAAAATCCAACTAAATTTTTTTAGAAAACCATGAACTAATAATTTTACCATAAATTTATTCCACTTGTCAAAACTTATAAATAATTTTATTTTAAAAAAAAAACTAATCTAAATTATCGTAAACTTTTAAACACTAAAATTATACTATAAAATACTACTATTACATTTAGACACTAAACTATTTATATACTGATAAAAAAAACACTAAACTATTTATATTAACTCTTAGGAAAAAGTACAATATTTTTGGTGTGCCGTCAACGAAATATTAACCATTGGATTGAATTGAAAATAATTGATACTTGGTTGGAACGGGTCAACCAAATTGGCCGTTAGTACCGGCCACTTTAGGCAACAAGCTGCTGAGCTGCCAAATGCAAATGCACCAAAGAAAAAAGAAAAGAAAATGTCCTAACTCACATGCCGTCATTTGGTCGAACATTTGGCGTGCACAACACGAGTAAAAAGATCCATTCACACACACCCTGACAATAACAACAACAGTGCCAATAACAACTTTCTTATAGCAAATTTCCCTAACAGAAAACTGAACATTATAAAAAAATTATATTGCAAATTCAGCAAACCCCTTTCTCTACCGCTACTACAAATTTTCCCCTCTCTCAAGAAATTAAAACAAATCAATCTGTTAGATCTATATTAAGTATACAAATCCACTGATAGATTCTCATTCGCTTTCTTTATATTCGCTAAATAAATGTGTTAGTGTACAAAGAAAAACCTATATATCCTAAATTCTAACTTCTATTACTTAGTTGTACTCAAACTTAAAGCACATTCAAAATTTGAAGTGTGAAATCTCCATCTAACAGTTCCGATCTTCATTCAAAAAGTTCCGGAGTCATTGATTTGTTTATCTTACATTCTAGCATCACAAGAACATTTTTGGGTGTCTAATATATCCTCTTCTCTACAACAAATGTTGTTAATAAGGAGTTTCGTTTAACTTCTCTTAACAGATATTATTCTATATACATCCTGATCTTTTGACTTCTCTAGACAAATAGGCTTCCATACATGCAGATATTCAAGCATTACAAGAACTTGAATTCAATTGGTTTTAGGTAAATTAAACTATCTTTAAATTTGCCGGAACTAAAGACTAATCTCTTAAAGTATTAAGAACATATATATTTCTATACACGTCGATATCTAAATTCATTCTTTTGCCCCCTAAACTTTTACTCTAAGGGTAAAACAAATAAACAAAAAATTTAATCACCCAAATTAGTGTTCACCTTCTCCAAGCATAAACCACCAAAGAAAACCCAAGAGGAACCACCAACTCATTCTCCTCCACACTGGACCATTCCATAACCGAAGAACTTCCCCCAAAAGACCCACCAGAAGTAGAAGACACAGACAAAGACGAAGAAGACCAACTCTTCCCATTCCTCCACTCCCCACCACTCCCCAAACTCCACTGTTGTTCCTCCTCTTTCCCACCACCACTACCTCGTACCTCGTCCTCCTCGAACTTAAACATGAAAACCGCGTGACCCTCGTTACCGTTATTATTATTATTATTGTTGTTGTTGTTACTACTACAATGATTAATAATATCCTTATCCTTCTCGAAAAGCCAATCGTGCACGTCCCACGAGATCTGCACGTGCACCCCGTCGATCTCCACACGCTCGCTCCCTCTGAATTTCCACTTCAGCCTCGTCACTTCAAGAACCTTCTCTCCATCCACACCGAACAACAACCTCGAACTATTCTCGTTCTCGTACCCGTATCCGCCACCGTTGTAAACGTCGTCACAATCTATTTCGATTTCCCTAACCTTACCTCCGAGTTTCGCTTTCGTTTGGTACACCCGGCTGCGGTGTGGCGCCACGTGGACGTGGTCCCGCTTCAGGACGAGTAATTGGTTTGTTTTGTTCGACTTCTTGGCCTTACTACTCCTGGGAGATAAGTCCCCAACGAGTAGGCTGAGGCCGTGCTCTACCTCGATGGCGAGGTAGAATCTGGAGCGAGGTTCGAGTCCAGAATCGAATCTCGCGTTGGAGAGGTTCCAGAGGAAGACCGTGTTGTGAGAAAGCTTCTTGGACCCGTTTTTCTTCCAGGGCTTGAGGTGGAGGTGGAAGGAGGAATGGTTGTGGAGGTTCACGTGGAGGGAGCGGCCTAGCATGGAGCGCGACCATGTCAGTGAAACGGTGCCGTATTCCGTGTGGTAGATGTAGGTGGTGAGATTCGTGGAGAGGGTTGTGGGATCGTGGTTCGTACGTTGTGAAGCTCTGAAGCATGAAGAGAAGGGGGAATAGAGGAAGAACATTTGATTGCAAGTGTGGTTTTGGTTTTGTTAAGGTTTTTATGTTGTTTTTTTTATTTTGGGTTTGGTGTGAGGTTTTTGAAGATTTGGGGTTTGAACTTTGAATTGTGAGGTTGTAGTATGAATGAAAATTTTAATGAGGGTCAGACTTGGAGATGCTTTTGTAAGGGGACGTTGGGGGAGGGGGGTTCTGGGAGAGAAGAATCTTAGCAATATATTATACCATTCTCTCAGTGTATATGAATATGACTATACATATTGATTTTATTTTTATTTTAGAAAAAAATTGTTTGTGTTTGTTTTTATAATTTTATATGATTTAGTATTTTTTTTTACTAATATAAATTGATTTCTTAATTTGTTTGCCGTATTAGTTAACAGATTTAATGTTATTGAATAGATTAACTATCGAAATTCTTGTAAATTAGTTAAAAACTAATGTAAAATCAATGTACAATTTAATATTTTCTTTTCACTTTTTTTTTATTAGTTAAAATTTATTTTAAAATATATAATTAATTAAAGAATGAGAATCGCACAAGTTTGTGATTTTAAATACAAGTTTCATTGCCTTGAAGACAGAAAAAAAAATGTGTAAGAAATGTGAAAAGATGAAAGTGTGAATGTGAAAATATAAGCAATTTTTCTTAAATTTAAGCAAAACCAAACACAAGTGAATCAACGCAAGACTAAACACAAGCTTCAGTTAATAGTAAAAAAAATATGTATATTAGACGAAATATAATAGAAATTATGTTGATGTGGGAAAATGACAAAACAACAGGACTTGTGAAGTTTGACTCTGACCCTTGCAAGTATTGAAAGAGTTGTAAAGAAGGTTTAATGAAGGGGATAAGTGATTTGGAGTTGCAAGAGGAGGGATGGGTGGACCACAAATTAAGAAGATAGAAAAAGAACCCTACCATTTATTGGATATTGGCAAATACATCACTGATTTTGACTAGGGAAATCAAATTATCAATTTACAGGCACCTTCCTAGGATCCACTCAGTGCAATGGATTTTATGATAAAACCAACAAATTAACAAATTAAGCATGTCTGAAATGGATTCCAAACTACTATTGTGGACAAGTAAACGAATTTAATTAGAAGGGGCAAGTAACAGCACACTCGTATTAAAAGAAAAAAAAAATATTGGGTATATTTTATTTACAGATAAATTAAATCAGTTAATGAATAAGTATGTTCGTGTTTTGTGTTGGATTTGTAAGTATCTTGTACATAGTATAGGTACGTGTTTTTAATTCAAGAAAATTTAAAAATATATATCAAAAAAAGAAAATAAAAAAGATAAAATATGCTGAATTAATTTAAATAAGAATTAATTTAGGACAGAAAAGGGCTAGAGTGTAAATTTAATAAATGAATATTAATTATAAAATATAAATAATTGAAATTTGTGATTTTTATTTAAAATAATTACTTTTAACATATTGATATTTAAAAAATAATAATTTGAAATTTTTTTGAAACATAAGAATAGCTACATAAAAAAAACATAAGAATAAATACTAAATAATTATGACGTTGATGTAGATTGGAATTATTAATGACTAATAAATGAATTTTGGTAGGCCGAAATAAAAGCAAATTAATTAGACTCTTACTAACAAAATATCTGGGTAGATTTTTTGAAGATAATTATATATATATATATATATATATATATATAATATGTTTATTGTCAATTTTTAGTATACTGGATTTAAATACTGATAAATAAGATTTACATAAATATTTCCAAGTTAGCAGAGGGTTATAACTTGTAGTCTTAATGTTTTTTTTGGTAAACTCGTGTATCCCTGAGATTTTTTTTAAGGAAATCACATCTCTTAACATGTTTTTTCAATATCCATAAACATGAGATGAAACTCTGACTACAATATTCTTTCCATTTCAAAATTATAGTATTTTTATACATTTTTTTATTATTTGAAAAGTATTGTCATTATAGAAATTTAAGATTTGGAAAAAAAATCAATCATATTCTCATTTAATAATTGTATAGATAAATAATTCAAAATTATCTCAAGTAAATATTAATTCAAATTTTGGATTAAATATGTTTTTTATCCGTAATATTTTTTGCCAAATTTAATTTTTATTTAATTTCTAATAAAAAATTTTTAGTATTTTTGATTCTTATATTTTTCTTTTATCAACAGTTTTAATCTAATACTGTGAACCAACAACGTTAATTGGATAGTCACGTTGAACATAACTTGCTACATCATCAATCAGTTTGACGTGATTTTTTTTTTTTTTTTTGTAAATTATATTTGTAATCCCTTATATTAGTCTAACGCCATCAGTTAATCTAGGAATTTTTTTTAAGGAAACTACACTAAAATCTCTAATCAATTTGAAGTTAGACATTTTTGCTAATATTTGAGTGCGAAGAAAGTATGATTAAGTATTAATTGATCATTTCACAATAAAATAAAAATTAATATTTATTCTTCTTACTCTCAGATAAAAATAATCATCTCATATTGTTAGATATTAGATTACGCCAAGATCTATACTTAAATATGTAATTTAAACTGTTAATTATAATCTAATTTAAATGTTTCCGTTTCTTACTGTAACTATGAATTTTCACCAGATATGTTTACTATGCACATATTTCTTAAATATTGACACATGACTTACATAGACTTTTTAATCCTAAAAATACAAAAAAAAATATTTATTCAAATAATACGTACAAGTGAAATAATATTTATATAAATGATATAAATCACTATTTATATTGAGAAGTTAATTTTCTTAACATGAACAATTAATGTTTAAAAAAAACATAGTTTAAAAATCAGTTCTCCAACAACAAATATGCGTATGCGTATACAACGTTTAGATATATTTTATTCTGTTGAATTGACTTTGATTCTAATTCTTGTCATCGATCTCTCACAAAAAATCCCCTCTGCGCTGAACAGATACTTAAATAATTTGAAGTTTGAACACAAAAATGTTAAAATCAGAATTAATTAAATGCAAGTTGAGGCTTATTGGGGAGGGTCCTAACAGAGGACTATGAGTATGCACAAGCCATATGTAACGGAATTTAAATCATATACAATCTGAAGAGGAGAAAATGTGTTATCATGTTTTGGAATAGTAAAAATCTCAAACATGAAAAAGTGGGTTGCTAATTAGATGTTCCCCAGCTGGAAAGGCCATGTCACTATTGTTAAGTGTGTGAAAACTGGAAAAAGAACGATATCACGGCGCAGTTCATGATTGAGAGAAGGGATAAAGATTCTTTCAAGTGTTTGGATTCCTCTCGATTTTGTCTCCAGGCTGTGAGAGTAAGCTTTTTGGTCCAAAAGGTAGTTACTTTTCAAATGTACGTACAAGTATTTATGAGACGCGTGTATAAAAAAAATATACAAAGTAATTGAGAATACACATTTTTTAGCCCACACTTTATTTTAGTTCATTTTATCAAATAACAATATTATCAGATAATATAACAATGATAATGATAATTTATTGACTTAACATGTCATCAGCAAGTAAAATATTTATGTTTTTTTTATACTATGTTTTTAAATCCTCATCTAATCAAAATAATTGATGACGAAAGATTAGTTGATGAGAAAGTTAAAACATAATTTATCAAAAACAAATTAAGCATGATTGTTTTATCAGATTTTTTTATGATATGACAAGTTAATAAGTTCTCAAAGTTATTGTTGGATCATTCGTTAACTTTGTTACTTAATATTAGAGACTAAAAAAAATCTTTAACAAGCTAAAATAAAACAAAAATAATAAATAGTCATTTTTATTCTTGAAAGTGTGAAGTGTTAACACTTGAGTCCCTGAAATAATTAAAATTATGAAATAATCATAAAAGTGCGTCAATTTAATCATGCCATTAAGTTTGTTAACGTCATTCTTGATATGACACATTTTGTGCAAATGCATATAATAAATTACCGTTGATGATTGTCATTTGTCATCTACATGACTATCACACATCTAAATTATTAGTTTGTAATTGTTTCAAATTAATTAGTAATTTTGAGTTAAAATTATTGGGGATAAATATATATGCTCAAGATCTAATTCATCATGTTATCAATTTTAGTAAAGAGTTGTTCTTTATTTTATTATCATATTTATTGTTTTCTTAAATTGTTAATTTGACAAGCCTTGATTAAAATTAGAGACTTGTTATCATGATAAAGATGATGGTAATGATAAACAAGTCCTCTATAATTTTAATATAAATTGTTCTTGATCGGAGGATTATTGTGAATATGATATTGATAATCAAGACAGATCAATATATATGTAATGAAATTTATTGGATAAAGATTAATAGATTTCATTTATTCAATTGCATATATAGATGATGTACATGTGGATGTCATCATTGAACTGACGCAATTGAGAATTTTTAACCGTTAATATTACCTTGATATGTCAATAGGAAGTTTTCAAGAAGAAATATAATAGTTTTCTTTGACTTGAAATTATCATAGTAATTAACAAGTTACTTATTATGTTTTAATTTCGGACACCTAATGTCTTAGGGTACTAGTTGAATGAAATTGAATATGATTAAATACTTGTAGAATTAATGATTAATCAAAAAAGAATCCATGAACTCTAGGTAATGAGTTTGAACTCTATGATAGAATTAAGACATTGGTCAGGACAATTAAATGAAAGAAGAAAAGAGTTTCTTAAGTCATTCATTGATTAAATGTGTTAACTTATTAGAGTTTGATAATAATATTATACTCTAGAGTTAACCTCGAGCTATAAATGATAGAAGAAAATATTAGATTATTCTTCTATTGGTTCTTGAAGGTATGTTATCCGGACATTAAGAAATGTTGCTAGATGCATATCTTGATTGGTAAATTAATTATAATTAATTACTACTGGTTTAGTATTAAACCTATGAGATCACACATAAACGAGTATTCCAATCTTTGCAAAAGAAAATAATTTATTTGGTGATTAAATTAGAGAATTTAACTTAATCAAATAAATATTTTAGTGGAATATTATTATATTATTTGCTAACACTAAGAATATAATTAATATAAAAAGAGTATTATTTTATAAATGTGAAAGTTGTCCATAAAATAAGAATAAAATTATATTACTACATATAAGGAAACTTCTTAAAATAAAAGATATGAGTTAATTTTTATTTTTATAAAGATAGAGAAATATGAAATTATTTTGAATAAAATCTTTCCTTTTGAAAAAAGACCCAAATCCATATCTCTTTAACATTATAAATAAAACCATCACATAGGAAAGTGCATCAGACATAAATTAGAAAAAGTTTAAGTCTAGTTTTAGACCTGAAAAGTAGAAAGATGATTTACTCTTTAGAGTTCCATTCATCAAACAGTTGATATCAGATATTGGTTTCAGTGTGGATACACGTAGAGTCTTCACACTATTGAAGAAAAATTTGTTGCTTCAATAACGCACATCTAGGTACACAAACCCACTTTTCTCTATTTATTATTGTTGTATATTTTTGAATGCAAAATAGATAATAATTATTCGCTACAAGTGTTGGAAACATTTCTATGTAACTATCAAAAATATTAAGTGTGTATTATCTTATATATATATATATATATATATATATATATATATTGTCAAACCAAAAGTATCTTTTAAACATAACCCATTCACTTTGATTGAAAGTTTTATAACATTTTCCTCTTCTTTTTCCTGGTCAATCCAACTCAACCTTGTCAACTTATTAAGGTTAAGTTTTGGTAGGTTGGATTGAGATTTTAAATTTAATGTAAAAATAGGTCTGATCTAATCCAACTCATTTTTAAATTGGTTGAGAAGAGTTGGATTAAGTTAATCTATTTAATATTTCTAATCTTATTCAAATACAATGTTCTCTTTGATAAAATATACATATAGTCTTAAATTAAGAGAAAGTTTTTGACACAACTCAATTTTTTTATCAATAAATATTAATTTTGTTAGTAGATAAAATCAAATTCATGACATTTTTCTCTTTCCTTTTCTCTTAATCATCCATCTAACTCACTTTATATCTAACAACTCAGTCACTTTGAACCGAAAGTATTTTGGTCGAGTCCATTTCTTAATTTTGTTACAATATCAATGCAATTCATTTTAATCTAAGTATTTCTCACCCTACATTGGGTTCTCGAGTTTACGTGTTTTCGATGTTTTCGACCGTTTGTTCGGAGATCAGTTATCCTAAATGCCGGGGAGCACCATAGTACTCGGGCTGTACTACATGTGGGTCTACAACAATTAACAACATGGAAATGGAATCAAACACTCTCACAATCACATTTTATATTGTAGTTGCGAAGACCAGAATTAAATGCAATACATGAATCTGTTCCTTCGGTGGTTGGTAATAAAGGCAGTGTCGGTACATGAACGGTACTAGACACTATACCCCCTTTTCAAGCGAATCTTCTTCTTTTCTTTTTCTGAGTATGAATAAGAGTATTTTTTTCATGTATTAATGTGAATAAATTCTTTAAAATAATATTGTAAACTTGTAATTAAGTAGTTTTCATAAAATTCCTGTTTTTTTAATGCCCTTGTGATATTTCCTTAATTGATTGAGGTAAAAATGTTAATTGCTATCACTCAATTAGAAGATCAAGATGCATATATTTAATTTAGCAGATATAGAACTAGTAATAATTGACGCAAAATAAAAAGAAAAAAAAGTGAATCGTACAAAGAAAGGGGATAGTTGTGAATCTTTTACGCAGTGCTTTCTTATTAGCGAACGAATTAGGGGCACAAGAAAGAAAAGGCAGAAAAGCCTTTCATTCTATTTTCTTTTTGTCAAAGAACATATATATTCTTTTATAGGCAAATGTTTATTCGTTAGAATGATAACAAATGAATCGAACTCGTGATTTTTTCTTTCATTTCTTTTACTTTAACTATCCAACTCATTTTACATCTTTTGTCACAAGAAAATATTACTACTCCAATTTGGAATATAAGAAGGAAAAAGATTTACTTATGATAATTAAGAAAGTTATTTAGCATTTTTTAATTGTATCAATCTTATTTAGGAAATAATTTTCTTTCTTTCTAAATTATCATTTATTTAAACTTGATATTTTTTCTCACCAAAATCTGGAAGTGCCACGTGTGAGGATGGACATGGTCTAGGTGGACTCCAGACTATGCACGTCGGATGATGAGTCGATCTTATAAAGAGGGGGGACCTGGAAAATAAAGGAGAAGATTCAGATGCTCAAGTAAGTAGATCAATTTTATAGAGAAAAAAACATATATCTGAGTATATGAATGCTCAAGTACATGTGAATGAGTATGACAGTGAATGTGTTAAGGTGTGTTCATCGTGAATGGGGGGTGTAGAAAGGTTAGATAGAACCTATATTTATTGTTGGATATAGGGGGAGCAACAAGAAGAATGAAGTTTTTGACTTAGAAGAATGTTATGAGCTTTTCACATGCCTTGAAGATTGAAATCCAAAATGAAGTGTTTGAGAAGCCAATCTGTTGATCCTTGCATTTGCATACATATAATCATTTACATGCTTAAGTGTTTTCATCAAAGAATCAAAGTTATTTTAAAAAAGAAGTAAATTAGTAATGTTTTTGGAAAAATGCAATTCTTCTGTTTTAATTGATTACACAACAGTATAATCGATTATTTGCTTAAGTTTTAAATCTAGAAAAGCATTGAAGAACATTTTAATCGATTACCTAACATTTGTAATCAATTACATAGTGTAAAACAAAAGTAATGTATTGTTGCTTTAATTGATTACCATATACACTAATCGATTACACAAGCTATTTTGAAAATCATGTTTCACTGAGTTAATCGATTACCATACATTGTAATCGATTACATAAGCTTGTTTCTTAAGGAACCTTCACTGCCTTAAATGATTATCAAATATTATAATCGATTACACAAGAGGCTCCAGATATAAAACTTCACAGCTTTAATCGATTACAGCTCGATTTAATAGATTATTTTGTTCGTTGTTAAACCCAGAATCCAACCTTGAACACTTTAATCGAGTAAGTGATAATTTAATTGATTACATGAGTCATTTTAATTGATTATTTGGCACTGTAATCGATTACAGTCTGTTACAAAAAGTTGTTATAAACATGAGTGAGGCTTGGCTTGAAACACAACTTGAATACTTCGAAATTTCTGAATACACACAAGCCTTCTCAAAGTTCTAAAGTGATTTTCTGGGTTAAATAAAGTGTTGTCCCACTCTTTAATCTTCATGGGTTTTGAATGATTTCTTGGACAAGAATTCTCAAAGAAGTTAAGAAGTTTTGGAGAGCATGTTCTGAAATCATTTCTCTCAGTCAACTCTGATTGGTAAACCACATGCATTCATATTCATGGGATCATCAGGTTGTTTCTCTCCATAATCTTTGATTGTAATTTCATTTTTGCAATTTTTGTTATTTGATGTTATTGTAAAGAGTTCTTTGAAGCTTGTTCTAGAGTAGTGTTCTCTAGGAAAGAATAGAGGAGTGTTCTCTGGTTCTTGATCTATAGAAGTCTAATAGGGTTTTAGATTTCTATTCTTTATCTAGTGTTGATAAAGTGTGTATGGTGTAAAGCTTGTAAGAACTGAATTTTTATAATAGTGGAACTCTAATCTAGTATTAATTAGAAGAAACTGGATGTAGCTTCTCTTGAGAAGTGAACCAATATAAATTGCTTGTGTTGATTTTCTTTATCTCTATCTTTACAAGTCATCTTGTTCATTTGTTCTTGGTGTTATTAACATTACTCAACAAGTTCTGTTTTTGAGCTATTGATTTCTTGTGCTGAGTAATTTGATTGATTAAAAGCATTCTTGGTTTAAAAGTGATTAAGATCCTTTGACTCTGATTTTATAAATAATTTTAAAAGACCAAGTTTAAACCAATTCACCCCCCTCTTGGTTATTGTGGGTATTCCTATTGTTTTCATTTATAGCGTGGAGCATGGACCTTGGGACTTTGTAGATAATTAACCTGTAGATAAGGCTAATAAATAATTATAGGTTATAGATAATTAGATTGTAAATATTTGTACTTTGTAGATAATATGTAGCTTGTAGGTAATTAGGTACTTATTATTTGAAAAGTGGTTGCAGCATTATCAATAACATTTGAATAAATATGCGTTAGAGATAACTTGTTGGGTGTAATAGCCCGACTGCTAAGGGAAGTGTGTTCAGGCTCCTATAGCAGGGCTGATGTGGATGGTTGACATGTGTACGGGGATCCCGCATTAATGACCACGTGTATTTTTCATATTATGGACGGTACATAAACCCTCCCCAGCCTTTGAGCCAGCTTGCTGGCGAAAGAGGTTATAAGAGTGTCTTGTGTCGATGGAGATTGTCTGGTGTCAAGGGTGGTAGACTTGACAAAAAAGAGAGTCGTGAGCTCATGGAGCCCCCGAGTGTGGACAAGTGTTGTCTGGTGTCGATGGTGGTAACCACAATAAATGCGACAAAAGCAAATGTGTCGAGCTTGTCAAGCCCCCTAGCCTGGACATGCGTTGTCCGTGCTGTCACTATTGAATTGTCCAGGGAGGACACGCTCTGTTCTGCAAATGAGGTCAGACATGCTAGGCAAGTGAAGTGTTCAGGTTGGACATTTTTGCCCTTATCTGACCGTTGGAGAGTGTATTGAAAGCAAGAGTTACGCTTGTCTTTTGCCACAGTCGCCTGCAGCGCATGCACAATACTCGTGCATACATGTCCCTCGTGGAGTGAGCACGTATTGGAGTCGTGTGTTAGTGAGTGAGTGGAGTTTAATCATGGGGCGGATTCAAGGAAGTCATTTCAAATCCAGCCAGTAATGGAAAGGTCGCACCTCCATTTAAATGGAATGGGCGTGTGACATTTCTCTGTCACCTTTATCATTTGCATTCTTGATCTTCTCATCTCCAGAACCTTCTTTTTCTTTCTTGATCTTCTTGCTCCCCCTTCTCATTCTTCTTCCTCCTCACAAGGTACACCTTTCGATTCTCTGACAATGTTTGTGCCTCTCATTTCGGACTCTGTTTTGGGTCTCAGTGGTAGCAATTCAGGGGACTCAATCGAGCAACCCCTGATGTGCGAAGTCTTTTTTGTTGGTGACTCCTCGGAGGAGGAGACCCACCATGGAACTTCTGACGGCAAGTCCTCTTCTTCAGGGAGAAAGGCTAACTCGCATCTTGCTGGTGAGGGTACTTCTCGCCTTCGTCAGAGGGCGAGGCCTTCTGTTGCCCCTCGAGCCGGGGAACCCATGTCTCTCACCACCATCCTTCCTCCTATTGCATCTGGAGGACCAATAAGAAGTGGTAGTGGAAAAGCCCGGGCTTCTTCCTGCGCGTGATGCAGCCATAGTGTTGGGTCACCGTCGTTCACCCCTACCAGGCCTGACTATGAGTGGGTGAGGGATGGCGATCTCAAGTATAAGTCCTCTTTTACATCGGCGACATATATGAACGCCATGTGTCGTCAACTAACGTTGACGACTCCTGAGGACTCTTGCAAGGTGATTGTTGAGGCTTGCGGGAGTGATGGCCTCCTTTTCTTGAGGAAGGTGCCAAGTGCTCAGCCCTTCTTCTTCATGTATCGGTGCCTTTATGAGGTACTAGGTTTGCTTCTTCCCCTGTCTCCATTTCAGTGTGCTTTTCTTGAATATTTGAATGTAGCGCCCTCCCAACTTTATCCCAATAATTGGGCAGTGAAGAGAGTGTTCGAGATCCTCTGTCCCTTCTTCAACATCGAACCAAGTGTGTCGATTTTCTTATTCTTCTTTCAAATGAAATTGATGGGTAAGATTGGCTTGGGCATGATAAGTGTCATATTTTAGTTACTTCTGAGATTATAATGCTGGCACTTATCTTTTTATTTCAGCAAATTCACTTATAAACTAACCATAATCCTAGTTGTTTTATAGTTAATACAAATCTAAGTATGTTATTCACATTTTGGAAGATTCATCCACTCAAATCTGGTGTTTTGATAGGTTTTAAATGGTATTCAGAAGCCAATTCGCCCAGAACTCGCCTGGGCTAATGACCTTTCTTCACCATTAAGAGTTAACTCACCCAGGCGAGCATTTTATGGGTAAATCAGTCGCCTGGGCGAGTGGCTTTCTTTAAGACTAAGAGTTAACTCGCCTAGGCGAGTAAAAACATGCCAAATCACTTGCCTGGACGAGTGGACACGAGAAGGTCACCATTTCCTATAAATAGCCATGCAAATGGTGAAGAAAACATATGATTTTTAATGAGAAGAAACGTAGGAATAGCTTAGGAATGCTTAGAGAGAGTGAGAGAAGTAAGAAATTGGTGAGGAAACTCTACCGAAAAGGATCCGTGATGGCTTCCTTCATCATTTATTCAGTTGATCGTGTGCTCTCCAAAATGATTGGCTAGCTTCTCTAAATTGGATGTAATCTTCTACCCTTATGTATCTCTTTTAATATTTGTTATGCATGAATCTTTTTTGCTCATTCTGGTGATTTCATTATGTTCTTAATGCTTGATTTTACTTGATCACTAGTTTCATGAAAATAGATTCTAAGCTTGACTAGAAAGTGCTCTTAAGATCTGAACTGAATGATTTTACTCTTTACGTTGCGTTGCTAGGAATAGGGCATAACGTTTAGATTCCAAATAGCACGAGATTATGATTGTAATGCTGGGTTATTTACTTCGTATGCGAGGGATTGATATTCAGTGAATATTCTTAGGATTCTCAAATGCGAGGAATCGATTTGGGGTGATTTAATGTGTGCATCAATAATAATAGAAAATAATTTATACATGATAATGTTAATTGGATACTATGAGTATGAATGATGAAGTACAATCCTACACTTCTCTTAGATTAATTTCATTTTATTAGTTTTCGTAATTTTCTGTTATTTCCGTAAACTGATGAAATTTCGCTTACACTTAATGTGCATAACTATTAAACTGTTAAATTTTATTTGGATTAACTAAGTAACTCAAGTCCCTGTGGAGACGATCTTTTATAAATTCTGTAACCTGCAACGACAATTGGTATGCTTTCCAAAAGTCTAACAGGGCATAAACTAGAGCTATGGACCCCGACCAAGTTCGACAAAAACTGATCCGATCGGTTGTGTTTCAGAGCGTTACTAATTCTGTAAAGGCTTTTCTCCAAAGGAGCCTTTCGATTTTAGAGGAGAATGGTCATCAACATCAAGAAGTTATGGGTAAGGTGGCGTCGTTGGAAGCCGAGGGAACGTGCCAATTTGAGCAATGCCATTGTGGCTCTGGCTGAGGTGGTAAGGTCTCACCAGCATCTGTTTGCCAAGGCTAATGGTGCTTTGGCCAAGCTCTTATGCACTAGGTTAGATGGTTACGAGTTGGCTAGTCGCGACATGGTACTTCTAGGCTAGAAGAAGGAGCTAGCTGTCAAGGTTGACAGCGTCACTTCTGAGAGGGATGAACTTGCCAAGAAGGTGGCTGTGCTGGAGACCTGGTTGGGCAAGGAGAAGGCTGCTCGCAAGGAGCTTGAAGAGGAGTTGTCCATCTACAAGCAAGAGGTAGTGGAGCAGCACGAGAAGGGCTTTCTCAAGGCCATTAGGCAGGTCAATTTCTTCGCTAAAGACCTTGACTTAGGTCTCTTTGACCCTTTCAAGGATGTGAAGGGCGGTGTCATACTTGATGAAGAGGAGATTGCTTCTGTCGAGGAGGGTGTTGGTGAAGAGCAAGATGATGATGGGGCCAATGTAGACAACTATCTTTGTATTTTTGTATTGTTAACTTTGGGTTGTGGAGGCCATGTAAAGCTTTAACAATTATTTTTAATTCAAATGTTCTTCTTTTTATCGTCTTCAATCTCTTGTATTTATTTTGGTATGATATTGTCTTCTTTTTATAAGTTTCTTGTGATGATGAAGGTAGGCCACTTGAATGACGTCCTTTCATCGTAGAAAATGAGACCCTGCAGTTTGATGGTGTCTCATTTTTGCCTCTTGTTCGAGGGTGAATAGCCGGTCTTCAAGTTTCGAAGGAATAAAGTGACCAAGAGTATGTCTTGGGATTCAAATGTTAAGGGTGAACCGTGGACACATGTTCCTGCAAATAACTGATCCTATGTCCCTACTTGTCGAGGTTCCATAGGAGTGGGCGTACCAATAGCGTGTCTTGGGTTTTGTGTGCTAAGGGTGGACCTTAGAATTTTATGCTTATGCAAACTTGTACTCCTGCGAGAATAAAGTTTAGAAATAGTAAAGCGTGTCAAGGGTAGACCTTGCATACCTTGAGTTTTTTGTGTGGAAAAACTTAGTAAAGAGGAGGCTCACTAAGAATGGATCTTGGGTTTGTCGAGCCTTAGACTAGGAGAGTTGTCCATCTTGGGTTTTGTCGAGGCTTACCAAGGGTGGACCTTGGATTTGAAGGGCATTCGAAGAGCGCGGTTCACTAAGGGTTGACCTTGGGTTTTGCGAACCATTAGAGATCGACCAGTGACGTGTCCGTACTAGATTTTGCTGAGACTCACCAAAAGTGTACCTTGAGTTTTGCGAGCCTTAGGAGATTGACCAGGTGGTTGCCCTGGATTTTGCTGGAGGTCCACCAAGGTGCTACTGAAGGTTGGCCCTGGATTTTAAAGACCTTTGGCCCTGGATTTTAAGAACCTTTGAAAATTACCAAGAGCTGGTCCTAGATCTTGTTGGAGGTCCACCAAGGGTGCTACCTATGGTTGACCCTGGATTTTAAAAACCCTTTAAGGTTACCAAGACACGTTCGCCTTGGATTTTGGTGAACCCTTCGAGAGCATTCAGGCGTTGGTCCTAAGTTTTGTCGTGTTCCTGTAAGGTTAACACAAGTATATAAAATTCAAAGAGAGATATGTTTTATTAATATGACATTCGAGTACATATTCTCGTTTTTATTCTTTAGATGGGCCTCATTATAACCTCTCAAGCCAAAACCCTGCTTTTTTCTTGGGATAAAAACTTGAGTAAGAAAAAGAGTACGCCATTCGGCCTTCGATATGTTAACTGTAGTAGAACTTCAAATGGTTATCATTCCATGTTCTTAGAATTGCTTTACCACCTAGCTCATGTAGCTTGTAAGCTCCATTTTCCAAGCTGGTGACAATCATGAATGGACCTTCCCAGTTGGGTACAAGCTTTCCTACACTTGGATCTTTTCTGGCTTCACCCTGGACACGTCAGACTAGGTCGCCTTGCTGGCTTCAAATGGTTAGTGTTGTATCTTCTTGATATCTGGAGTTTGGTAGGTTCTTCTCTAATTCTGGCCATGTCTTGGATTTCCTCTATAGTTTCTAGTTCGACCCTCATGTTCTCTTCATTTTGTTGTTCTTGAAACATCAACCTCCTTGTAGATGGTTCCCCGACTTCAATGGGAATCATGGCTTCTATGTCGTATGTGAGTTAAAAAGGGGGTTTCATGTGTAGCTGTTTGATGTGAACAATGATAAGCCCAGAGTATACTGGGGTGTTCTTCCTTCCAGAGACCTTTAGACTTGTCAAGTCTAGTGCGCAGGACTTGGAGGATGACTCTGTTTGCTGCCTCCACTTAGCCATTGGTTTGGGGGTGTTCTACATAAGTGACGAGGTGTTTGACACCTAGCCTTGTGAGGAAATCTTCGTAGGTCTGTGCTTTGAAATGGGTGTCATTGTTAGTGACAATGGCAAAGGGTAGACCGTACCTACATACAAGATGTTTTCAAGTGAAGTTTTCTACCTCACTGGCAGTTATCTCACGTAAGGGTTTTGCTTCTATCCACTTGGTGAAGTAATCGATGACAACTAATAAGAATTTTAACTCTCCCGGGGCTTTTAGTAGAGGCCCTAGGATGTGCATTCCTCACATGGTGAAGAGTCAAAGGGAAGTCATAGTGTGGAGATTGTTGGGAGGAGTCTGTGGGACGTCTGCATATTCCTGGCACTTATGCACCTTCGAGTGAAATCAAAGGCGTCAGCCTTGAGTGTCGGCCAATAGTACCCTGCTTGTACTATCTTGGTGGTGTGGGAACGTCCTCCTGTGTGGAGACCATAGATCCCTTCGTGAAGTGAAAACAATATGAACACATACAATAACCAAGAGGGGGTGAATTGGTTTAAACTTGGCCTTTTAAAATTCTTTAAAGAATTAGAGTAATAAGATAGTATCACAATTAAACCAAGAATGCTCCAACCAATCAAACCACTCAGCTCAAGAAAAAAATTCCAAAAACTTACACTTATTGAGTAAGAAAGATTTCACCAAAGAATCACAGATTAAGATAGCAAGAAGAGATTAAAGAAAGTAATCAACACAAGAACTTATATTGGTTCATTTCTCACCTTTGAGAAGCTATATCTAGTTTCTTTTAACCAAACTTAATTAACGTTCCACTATTCACAATATTCTTTTCTTACAAGCTTATTACAAATCACCCTTAATCAGACCTAGATTAAGAACAAAAATCTAATCCCCTTAGACTCCTAGTGATCAAGACATAGAGAATTCCCTCTCTACTCTTCCCTCTAGAGAAACTTACTCTAGACAAGCCTTAAGAATTCTAATGTAATAGTTACAAACAAACAGAAATTCTAAAACGAATTTATAAGCAAATTTAATGGAGAAAGACAACTTGATGATCCAATGTTTATGAATGCATATGATTTACCAATTTGAATCAGGTTGAAATGAAAACAAGTTTTAGAGCATCCTCTCCAAATACTTCTTTAATATCTTACCCAAAAATAAATCATTCAAACTAACATGAAGATCTAAAATTTGTAGGACAGAAACTCAGTAGCTCAAAGTAATTTTTCACTCCTCAGAAAGCCTTTGAAAATATATATGATTTTCGAGTTATTTAGACAGAACAAGCTAGTTCTATTTATAGATAAAATAGTTGTAACTGTCAGTAATCGATTAAATCGTCAATGTAATCGATTAATTTCACTTATGTTATCGATTCGTTGCTCAATTAATCGATTAAAGTGTTTTTGAACTTTTTGGAAAGGATTCATGAGCAATGTAATTGATTAATTCACCATTTAATCTATTAACACAGGATTGTTTCAAAAAACAAGCCAAGTAATCGATTACCACAAATCATAATCGATTATCACAGGAAGACTTTCTGTAACTTTGTGAAGTGTAATCGATTACCATATAGTTGTAATCAATTAAAGTGTTCATCAAAGCTTAAATAATAGATTACCATTAGCTGGTAGTGGATTAAAGCAGTGCAAAATAGTTTTTTTCCAAAAACATAAGCTTTGAACACTTTGGCCTTTTAATGCAATGAAAACTTAAAAGTCTTTTTTAACAAAACATATGCCTTTTGTAAAACCATGAATGCAAACCAATGAATGATGTTTATGCAATGCAATGGATCATAAGATGGAACTCTTAGACATCTAAAGATTACACATGCCTTCAATTGAATGGCATCTAAAAGCTAAAACATCCAAGACTAAGAGCCTCAACATCTTGATCCTCTTCAAGCTCCCCCTGTATCTAACAATCTCCGCCTTTTTGTCTTTGTTCACGTCAAACTTTAATTGAACATCTTTATCCATTGTGTTCTTTAAGGAGATGATTTTCAGGTATACTTGATATCTGAAAATAGATTCAGCTTCTTGCCAAGAATAAATGTCAAGTATACTTTGCATAAACAATGTACATTCATAAGTATTTATATGCTCCCCCTATCTTAGGATATTTACGATAAATAGCAATGTTTATTTTTCTCCTCTGTTTTAAATTTTGTTTTTCCCCAACAACACCTAGCAATATGTTCATTTTTCTCTTCCTTTTGGCTTATCAATGAAAAAAATGTTTAAGTTATAATGAAATAAGCAAGGAAGATGTAAACAACATAAAACATAATTTTATTCATTGATTCAAAGGTGCAGAACAGGAAATACATGAAACAGAAGCAACAAGATTGAAACTTAAAATGAGAGACTGGAAACAAAACAACAAGAAGCAAAACAAAAAAACCACTAAGGCTCAAAGTCTCTATGACTCATCATAGTCTCTATATTTTCCAGCCTAATAGTGATGTTTTCTAAAGATGAATGAACATCAGTAGAATCATTAGAGATTCAAAAGGGGTCCACTGTTGCTCAGCAGAACCAGCTTCTGCATCCTCTTCCTCTTCAGCTCTTTGACCTTCATCACCACCAGTTAGAGGAACTTGAGTTCCAACCATTACTCACCCATTTGGGGTCTTCATCAAACACAGCTTGGTGAGGTGCTTTTCAGTGATGAGGTTGGTGATGTTTTTTGTGTTGTCCACAATCTCATTTAAGACATCAATCCCAAAATAGTCTATATACCTAGAGACTTATACAACATAAGGGAATTGATAACTCAGTAACCTTTTGGACTTCAACATAGTCTCCACAAGGACAAGAAACCAATTAATCTGAGTTCCAGTCTTCATTCCATATACCAATTGAAGGTCATCATCTGTGATTTGAGCATGATTAGTAGACCTTGGTGTAAGGATATAGGTGATGATATAGTGAAGAAGTCTATCTTCACCAGTCATATTGCCTACCCCAAGCCTATTCTTAATCCTTGCTGGTGGATCCAACAACATACTTTTGTATGTGTCCATCTTGGAATATCCTCCTACTTCCTCTTCAAACCTTCTTACTCTTACACAAGAAATGCCAGCCGCAACATTCCAAACAGCTTCATCAATCTGCATAGTAACTCCATTCACTTGGGAACAAAGGACCCCATCCATGCTTGCTTTGGCATAAGTGTAAAACACTTTTACCAACTTAGGGTAGAAAGTACCCTTCATTTCAAGCAGCCTAGTTAGCCCTTGGGCTTGCAACATAGCAGGGAATACGAATCCCTCTTTTACAAACCAGTCAAGCTCAACATACTTTGGTGGCATGACAAGTTTGGTAGCAGTGAACTGCATATAGTTTTGTCTCTCAGCTTCAGTGGTGAACTAGGTATTGAGCCTGTTCACAGCAACATTAGATGTTTGTCCAACTTTCCTCTTGCTGGTTTTGATTTTCTTTGGGGTATTTGGGTTAGACATTATGAGATTTTTGAAGAAAGAGAGTGGGAAGAGGTTTGGTAGAATGAGAAAGAAGCAGAGCACAAGAATGTTGCTCAGTTTGCTTAAGGGAGAAGAGATTTTCAGGTGTGAGGGTTTTAGCTTGTGAAAACCTGAATTTATAGGGGTTTTGAAGTTTAAAATTTGAATTTTAAAAACTTGGTAACAAATATTTCGTGTTCCAAGAATGTATAGGTTCACTGAACCAGATTTCAAATTTGAATTTAAAGATAAGATTGTCAGTTAAGATTTTTGAAAATTGTGTAGATTTGCAGAAACACCATAGATAATCGATTAAAACGCACAGGTAACCGATTGCTCCAGAGGATTTTAACTTTTAAAATAGCTCTGAGCATCAAGTAATCAATTAATTTGATAATGTAATCAATTACTCCAGAGAGTTTCTGATTCAAAAGCACCTCTCAAGCATTTAGTAATCAATTAAAACACAGGTATCGATTACTCCAGAGAGATTTTTGTTTTGAAACACATTTTAAGAACCAAGTAATCGATTAATCTGCATAATCGATTACTCCAGAGAGTTTTTGTCTTTGAATTGTCTTTAAACCACAAATAATCAATTAATACGTATAGTAATCGATTAAAACATACAATTATGTAGCATTAATAGTGTTCTTCATCAGATTTTGAATTTCAGTCATATGTGATGCATAGTCAATTGTGATTGTATTGCATGTAGTCAGACAAATCATAGGCATGCTATCATATATTAGATTCATCAAGAATTCCTAGTATGTTCCTATGATCATAGAATCTATCTATAGATAAGGGTTTAGTAAAAATATCATCCAATTGATGGTTAATATCAATAAACTCAATTTTGAGATTACCCTTTTGAATGTGATCCCTGGGGAAGTGATGTCTGATCTCTATATGTTTTGTCCTTGAGTGCATGACTGGATTCTTTGATAGGTTTATTGCACTTGTGTTGTCACATAATATGGGAATTTCTTTCAGCTCCACACCAAAATCTTTGAGTTGTTGCTTAAGCCACAAACTTTGTGTACAACAACTTCCAGTTGCTATGTACTTAGCTTCTGCTGTTGAAAGGGCAACACATAATTTCTTCTTACAATGCCATGAGATTAGTGAGCTTCCCAACAAGTGGCATGTTCCACTGGTGCTTTTCCTATCAAGTTTACATCCTACAAAACCAGAATCTGAATAGCCAATTAAATTTAGTGATGCACCTTTTGGATACCAAAGACCAACTTTTATGGTTGATTTAAGGTAATTGATGATTCTCTTGACAACAGTGAGGTGTGATTCCTTAGGATTAGCTTGATATCTAGCTCAGAAGCACACACTCAACATTATATCTTGTCTACTTGCAATCAAGTACAATAGTGATCCTATCATCCCTCTATACTTTGACTCATCAACCTTCTTGCCTTTTTCATCTGAATCAAGGTAAGTTGAGGTTGCTATAGGAGTAGCAGCATCTTTGCTTTTCTCCATGTCAAATTTCTTGATCAATTCATTGTAGTACTTTGATTGGATGAGAAATGTCCCAATTCTTCATTTGCTTTACTTGAAGACCAAGAAAGAATGTTAATTCTCCCATTATGGACATTTCAAATTCATTCTGCATAGAGACAAATAATTCTTTGCACAAGGAATGATTAGTTGAACCAAAAACAATATCATCAACATATATTTGAACCAATAAGATATCATTGCCAGATTTCTTGATGAATAATGTTTTGTCCACTTGTCCTCTTATGAATGATTGGCTAAGTAAAAAGCTGCTCAACCTTTCATACCAGGACCTTGGAGCTTGCTTTAATCCAAAGAAATCTTTCTTTAGTTTAAAAACATGATTTGGGTATTTAAAATCAACAAAGCCTGGAGGTTGATCAACATAGATTCCTCCTCAATATATCCATTAAGAAATGCACTCTTTACATCCATTTGAAACAATTTAAAATCCATTAAACATGCATATGCAAGCAGTAATCTAATGGTCTCTACCCTTGCTACTGGAGCATAGATTTCCTCATAGTCAATACCTTCCTCTTGGTTGTAACCTTTTGCAACCAATCTAGCTTTGTTTCTGACTATAATGTCACTTTCATCAAGTTTGTTCCTAAAAATCCACTTGGTACCAATAGGATTATGAGAAGAAGGTCTAGGAACAAGTCCTCAAACTTCATTTCTCTTGAACTGATTAAGTTCATCATGCATGGCAAGCATCCAATGTTCATCAAGTAAAGCTTGGTCAATGTTCTTAGGTTTAATTTGAGAAACAAAAGCCATATCACAACATAGATTTCTGAGTGAAGGTCTAGTAGATACTCCCTTAGTTACTTCACCAATTTGATTCATCCTTTTCCTTTTCATTTGATCTATTGAGTTGCACATACTTTTCTATAGGACCTGCATCATTATCACAATTTTTTTCCTCTTTTGAGGAGTTAGTTTCATCACAAATAACATGAACTGATTCTTCCATGCATAAAGTTCTTTTATTGAAGACTCTATAGCTTTGCTTTGTAATGAATATCCAAGAAAGATGGCTTCATCAGCTTTTGTATCAAACTTGCCAAGTGACTCCTTTCCATTATTTAAAACAAAACATTTGCAACCAAATGCTCTTAGGTGAGAAATGTTTGGTTTTCTACCTTTATGTAGTTCATAAGGAGTTTTATTTAAAATAGGCCTTATGAGTAATCTATTTAAAGTGTAGCAAACAATACTCACTGCATCAGCCCAAAAATGTTTTGGCAAATCTGTCTCATTAAGAAGAGTTCTAGCTCCTTCTTCAAGGGATCTATTTTTTCTCTCCACAACACCATTTTGTTGATGTGTTCTTGGAGCTGAAAATTGTGGTTGATTCCATTTTCTTCACAGAACTTTTCAAGCTGCTCATTTTGGAATTCACCACCATGATCACTTCTTATTGAGATAATTTTGCTTCCTTTTTCATTTTGAATAAGCTTGGCTAATTTTCTGAAAGCACTGAAAGCAATCTCTTGGATTTTAAAAACAAAGTCCAAGTGAATCTAGAATAGTCATCAACTATTACAAGCCCAAGTAATTGCCTCCTAAGCTCATAGTTCTAGAAGGACCTAACAAATCCATGTGAAGCAACTCTAGGGGTCTTGAGATAGAAACAAAGTTTTTGTTTTGAGAAGAAATCTTAGTTTGTTTCCCCTTTTGACAAGCATCACAAAGTTTGTCCTTTTCAAACTTAAGTTTAGGTAAACCAATAATTAAATCTTTTCTAATGAGCTTGTTCATGTGATGCATGTTAATGTGACTAGCTCTCCTATGCCATAGCCATGATTCACCAATCTTACTTATTAGACAATTAATATTGTGAATGAATGCATGTTCTATAGAGAGCAAGTAGATGTTACCCTTTCATTTACCTACATGGATAACCTCACCGGATTGACCATCACATATCAAGCAACAATTATCATTGAAGGATACCTTGAACCGTTTATCACATAACTGACTTATACTTAGAAGATTATGCTTTAAACCTTCCACATAGAGAACATTTCTGATCTTGGTTTTAAAGTTGTCTCTTATATTGCCTTCTCCTATTATCTTGCATTTATTGTTGTCTCCATAAGTGACAAATCCTCCATCCTTTAAAGTCAAATTTGTAAGCATGAACATGTCACCTGTCATGTGTCTAGAGCATCCACTGTCTAATTACCATAATGATGATTTTTCCCTAAGACACACTTGCAACAAGTAAATCACCTAGCAAAGAAAGGTACCCAATTGAGGTTGGGTCCATAGGGGTTAGTTATTTTCTTCTTTTTCTTTGGAACCCATATGCAGTCTCCATTAGGCACATGGAACCTTCTAGCATGACACTTATGAGATGTGTGGTCTTCCTTCATGCAGTAATGACAAACAATAGATTTTGATCTTCTTTCAAAATGAGTCAATTTGGTGTGCTCTGGTTTTGAAAGACCTCTTTGATTAATATGTTTTGGAGGTACAAACTTGGTATTTCCAAAAGGTTTTTTTTTTTTATGTTTGTAATAGTTGGCCTTCCTTTTCAGATGTTGTGCCGCATTTTCATATGTTGGTAGTGCCCCTTTGATGAGAAAATTTGTGTAAGGGGTCATCCAATTGGGTTCCTCATCTTCGCCTATCATTACCTTTTGGGTGTCTATGATGGGAGCTAGAAGTGTTTCCTGGATGATAATTTTGAGTTGTCCGATCTGCTTGGTGCTGGCTAGCTTGGAGAGTAGGTCTGCCCTAGTGATTCTCTTCCTTGGTATGTGATACATTTTAAAGCACTAAAAACTGTCAATGAGTGTTCTGACAATGTGATAATATTGGAGGAGTATGGTCTCTTTAGTCTGGTACTTATTGGTGACATGTCCCTGCACAAGTTGTGAGCCAGAGTAGCATCTCAGTAGCTCTGACTACTTTTGCGAGTTTGAGACCTGCTATGAGTGCCTCCTACTCGGCTTGGTTATTTGAAGCTCTGAAATTGAGCTTAAGGGCTTGTTCCAGGGTAATGTTGTCAGGCCCTTCAAGGATGATGTCTGCTCCGCTTCCCTGCACGTTGGACGCTCCGTTCATGTAAAGATTCCACCAGTCTGGGGTGGCTTTGTCATTACTTGCGAATTCTGCGAGGAGATGAATTGTGTTTTCATGGGACCACAAGGTTCATATAAGAAGTCAAATTTTGACAATTTGATAGCCATGCCATAATTCTACCTGCCAATTCGGGATTTCACAGCACCTGTTTGATGGGATAGTTTATTTTTACTATCACCTGGTGACTTTGAAAGTAGGGCCGAAGGCATCTGGCGAAAGTGATGAGTGGCAATACTATCTTTTTTATCATTTTATAGCGCTTCTCGACATCATGCAGAATGCTACTAGTGAAGTAAATGGGGAGTTGATACTTCCCTTCTTCTTGGACAAGTGTCGAGCTAATAGTCTTGTCCGCTACTGAGAGATAGAGGAGCAGTGGTGACCCTAGTCTAGGTCAGCTCAAGAAGGGTGGCATAGTGATGGTTTTCTTAAATGCTTCGAAAGCTTTCTCATAGGACTCATCCCAAAGGAAGGGTTCGGTCTTCCTGAGCAGCTTGTAGAAGGGCTTCACCTTTTCGACGAGCTTCGGGAGGAATCTGGACAGGGTCGCTAGTCTGCCATTCAATTTTTGAACTTTGGAGACATTAGTTGGGTTATGCATCTCTATTATGGCTGCACACTTGTCAGGGCTGGCTTCAATTCCATGGTGTGTAATCATGAAATCAAAGAAATCATGAAATCAAAGAATTTACCACCACCTACCCCGAATGTACACTTCTCTGGGTTGAGACACATATTATACTTTGAGATCTCTTCAAAAAATTCTTCTAAGTCCGTCACATGCTTGGCTAAGCTCTGGGATTTGACGACTATGTCGTCAACATATACCTCAACATTATGTCTGATCTATTTTTTAAAGACTCATTCCATTAGCCGCTAGTATGTGGCGCTTGCATTTTTGAGGCCGAAAGGCATGACCATGTAACAATAGTTGGCATTTACAGTGATGAATGTCATTTTCTCCTAGTCTAGGGTGTGCATCCTGATCTGGTTGTATCAAGAATAACATCCAGGAAACTTAATATTTAGAACCCTGATGCACCATCGACCAACTTGTTAATGTTGGGTAATGGGTACGCGTCTTCGGGACATGCCTTGTTGAGGACGGTGAAGTCAGTGCATATGTACTACTTGCCATTGGCCTTTTTGACCATCATGACATTGGCGAGCCAGGTGGAGTACCTGACTTCCCTAATAAACTTGGTCTACAGTAACTTATCAACTTCTTCTCTGACCGCCTTATGCCTTTCATCCCCCATCTTCCTCTTCTTATGTGCAATTGGTCTGGCCTGAGGGCATATTGCCAACTTGTGGCATATAATGTTGGGATTAATGCCTAGCATATCGAATGGTTGCAAGGCAAATAGATCCATGTTTTTTGTGGAGGACGTCAGCTATGTGTCTTTGCTCATGACTGGTGAGGTCTTTGCTGAGTTGTGAGCATTGCCCGAGCTTGGGCTTGAGCTGCAACTTGACGAGTTCTTCAATGGGCTTCGGTCCTCTGTCGATGGTGTTGTCACGCGGATCCACGACAAATGTGCCATCTTGGTGAGCTGTGTAGACAGTTAGGGTGTGAAAGGTAGACCATTTGTCCACGCTCATGACTTGATCATTATCCCCCAATCTGGGGTGGTAACTTCTAGGGTCCCTGGTGGGAGGGTATGGTGACACTTTGGGACATTCTACATAACACTGTCAGGCTTGCTTCTGGTCTGCCTTGCCAGTAACTATTTCTCCCTTCAAAGTAAGGAACTTCATCTTCATGAGAGGTGTGGATATGATATCTCTCAGCTCGTTCAATGTTTTCCTGCCAATTAAAGCAAAATAAGAAGTGTCGGCATCGACGATTAAATACCTGATAGTGAAATTCCTCGAGAGTGGGCCTTGACCAAAAATGGTCATGAGGTCCACGTAACCTCTGGTTTCTACCCTTTCCCCTACGAAGACAATGAGGGTCCAGTGTGAGGGTGGACCACGTCCAATGAAACTTTGAGCCTCTGGAAAGTCTTCCAATACAGGATGTGTGCAAAACTACCCTGATCGATGAGGACTTTTGATACCATAAAGTTGGCGATCACAACAGAGATCACCATGGGATCATCCTGGTTAACAGGGTTGATGCCCTTGAAGTCTTTGTCTGAAAATGTGATGGGAGGAATGCTCCTTGGTGAGGGAACATCAACGTAGTTAATGTCGATATCCCGAATAGCATGAAGGTGCCGATTCCAAGATTGGCTAGACGATCCTCTGTAGGAGAATCCACCAGCAATGGTGTTGATCACACCTCTAATTTGCTGGGTGGGTTCATTTAACCTTTCTTGTGGAGGTTGAGCCTCGCGTCTGGGTTGGAACTACCTCTGCTTCCCTGTATCTTCCGCTCTGTCTCTTCTCCTGTCAGCATCATGGTTTCTGGGTTGATTGTAACAACCCGCCTTGTCGCTACTATATCACTAACTCTAATCGTGCAAATTCAGATTTTAATAAAAACTTCATTAATTTGATTATGAAAATGAGAGTAAATTTTTCGCGATAATACAATTATCATACACACGATGCGGTTGCTTAATTGAATATATCTATCTATATATATATATACACACACATATATTAAACCGTTACATATCATTTACATATCAATCTTAATTTTGTTTTAACTACAAGCACTTATCCCCAGAATTTACATGTCCAACAAAAGAATCAAGGGACTAACTAAGGAAGAGTTGATTAACGAAACCAACTCTTTCCAAAAATAATTCCAACGTTATCACGTCCGCTTGGTGGCTCCAACCAAAAATAATCTCCCTCCAGAGTCACCTAATGTTGCTCCCTGCTCACACGAATGTAAGTTCGCGATCACCACAGGTACCAACCACATGGTACAACAAATGCAAGGATGAGTTTATTATATAAAACCAATAAGCATCAGATAACAACAATTGGAAAGGAAACAACATTAATAACCACAATCATTACCAAAAGTCCATCAGTCCTATACACACTCGACAAATCCATCATCTAATTCACTTCACAACTCAAACAATCATGCATGGAATGATGAGTGCACCTAACTCATCTATCAGCATGCAATGTGGTACCATGTCTCAGAAATAGCCTTTCACAGGAAAAATGATTCACCACCTATCAGGACTACCCTGTCGTGCACTAACTATTCCCTCCCGGTGATCAGCCAGCGTCCCTAGGGAATTTCAAACCTGATGACCCTTTAGTACCTGCCTTTTCGGCCCACAAAAATCCACAGGTAAGCGAGTGCCTTCATTCTATTTCCATCCATGTAATATGAAGTATGAAACATGGGCATCATCAATGCATGACCTAGCTAGGAACAAATCCTTCCTCGCAAGGGTAACCCGTGATGCACCCCCATGTACATATATAACACACCAATATGGGCTCATCAATGCACTGACCATGGATAGGGACCAGAATTTTAAACAATCCCTTTCTCTCTTGGGATGCTTAAAATTCGTAAACCCTTCCTTGCAAGGATAACCAACCGATCACTGCACCCCACGTGGACATACACATCATACAACTATGGGCACCATCAATGCATGACATGGCTAGGAACAAATCCTTCCTTGCAAGGGTAACCCGTCATGCAGCCCCATAGGTATCCATGTGCATCCACACCACACAATGACATTGTCCACATCAACATTATCTTTTATCAATGTTATTATCAATATCGACAATGTCATTAGCAACATCCACATCACATCATCAACAACATCAACATTATTTTATCTCAACATTATCATCATCATATAACATCAACAACATTCTGTTTTAACATTATTACCCAAATCAACATTGTTTCATTCAAACATCACCAATCACATAAACATTATCTCATTTCAACATCATTAACCACATCAACAATATCTCAATCTCAATATCATTAACGACATCAAAAGCAATCGCATTTCACATCTATACATAATACATATGCTTGAGATTCACATTCCCCAGGTTTTCAGATAACTCAAATTTCATATATTCACAATTCATGATACCACAAGATTGATATTTTTAGGAAAATTCTAAATTAAAGAGGAGGACTACAATATATAAAACACACTCTTATGCCCATTTAAAAATTTGATAAAGAAATAAATAGGAAAACATACTATAAAATTTTAGGCAGAGTCTCCGCTGTAATTAAGACTTTTTCCAAAAATTCAATCAATTACAACAACAACATCAATCAAATATGAAAATGACAATCAATTATAAAATATACTTACAAGATAAGACCTAAATTAAAATTTCAAATAAGAGTGAGATATCAATCAAATCTTAAAAGATATGGTAGATATTATTTGAATTTTCAATTTCAGAATTTTTACTAACTACCTAGAAGATAAGACATATGACAATCTAATAAAACCTAATATGTAACTAATTACCTAAATCTAATCTGAAAAGTCAATTTATTCCTCGTTAACAATGCAAAAAACTTATTAGGATTTTATTTTACGTTAGATTCAACTTATAGGTCAAGTGTAATTCAATCATGATGTAGTAACTAAATTATCATCCGGGTTGTCTCCCAAAGGAATAACGGATGGATTTCATGTAATTATTTAACTAAGAATTAATTTTTTGTATTTTTGTTTTGTGATTGTCACGAAATAAATAACAAAAATAAATTGTAATAAAAATTAAATGACAATAAAATAATTAAGTAAAAATAGAAATACTAGACTTGGATGGTGACGTCGATCTTGATGAATGATGTCTAGGTTTGGACTTGGAATTTGCCCAATCCACTGTAACTTCATAACTCTCTACTCATCTCTCTTGCTGATCCCCAATTCACTAATGTATTCTACCCCAGCTCCTACATGATCGCAGATTCTAAACTACTTGCTTGATACTCAACTCCTTGGATATATCGACAGAAGAAATCAACATTAATGGCCAAGAATTAGCAAGGCTTAACCAAGATCATGTTCGGGTTTCAACAAGGCTCGCCAAAGTGCAAGTCAATTCCTGAATTCATCTATAAGATGGCCAATCAAATAAGAGCATTAAGTATAGAAACAAATAAAGAACCTGAGATGAAGTAATGAATTGATAAAATTAAAGTGAAACAAGTTTCATCCTTTCCTCTCTAGGTGGAAGGAATTGCACTCATAAAAATAATACAACTAAACCTATAGTGTCTAATGGAATAATAGAGGCGTCGAGTAGGTGAAAGTCTAAAATATAATTCTAAGAACTGCTCGGGACTTCTACATGTTACAATGAATGCCTAGCCTCCTATTTATAGAATTGTAGCTAGGTTTAATTAAGGAGAAAATCACAAGAAATTATAAACAAATAATATCTCAAATTAATTCAAGTAATTATCTTCTTCTTCAACTGATTTATCCTTGAAAAGTATCTTGCTCTTGATTTTCCTAGCTTTTGTCTTCAATTTTCTCAATTTTTCCTTCTAGAAAGCAATAGAAGGCTTGACTGGCTAACCTCTCAAGCATTTGATCCATGAAGGGAAGAGAAAAGTGGTCTTTCCTTGTTGCCTTGTTGAGAAGGTGGTAATTGATACACATTCTCTAATCGATCACTGTCCTTGTGGAATCAGCTCATTCTTGTCATTCATTATCACTTTCATTCCACCCTTTTTGGGACTACTTGCACGGGGCTTACCCATGAATTGTTGATAATGACATATATCATTCCAACTTCAAGAAGCTTCAGTACTTCTTTTCATACTTCCTTTTTCAACACCAAGTTGAGTCTCTTTTGTGGTTGTGCTACTGGTTTGAAGTCATCTTCAAGGTTAATGTTGTGCATGCAGATGGATGGGCTTATTCCTTTGAGGTCAGAGATTTCCCATCCTAAGGCTTGCTTGTGCTTCTTTAGTACCTCCACTAGTCTCTTTTCTTCCTCTTTGTGCAATGTGCTACTAATGATGGCTGGTTTCTCATCCTCGCCCTCTAAAAATACAGATTTAAGGTGTGGAAGCAAGGGCTTTAATTCCAAGATAGATTTTTCTTTAATCAAGGTTCTTGGATCTTTTATTTTATTTTCTTGCACTTCCTTTGAGGAATCTAGGTTCTGGATGCATTCCCCAACTCTTCATTATGATCCGGTGTGAGGTCTTCTACAACGTTGGTTAAAGCAAGCTCTAATGGTGTTGGTGTTATGATTTGTGGAATTTTCTCTTCTATTACTTCATCAATTATATCCACCTTGAAGCAAGCCCTTTTATCATTAGGGTGCTTCATAGCTTCATGCACATAAATGTGATTTCCTCGTCATCCATTCGTAAAGTGCATTTGCCCTCCACAACACTAATGACGACATTAGCAATATTCGTGAATGCTCTTCCTAGAATTAAAGGGATAATGGCATCTTCTTTGATATCCATGATGACAAAGTCCACTGGTATGGTGAACCTCCCAACTCATATAGGCATGTTATCTACTATTCCAAGAGGAAATTTAATGGAATGGTCCGCTAGTTGTATCGTCATGCGTGTTCGTTTCATCGCTACTTTTCCAATTTTGTTTAGCATAGATAATGGAATTAGGTTGATGCTAGATCCATGATCAAGGAATGCTCTTCCTACTTATAGATTCCAAATTAATATAGGAATAGTAAAACTGCCGAGATCGCCTAGCTTCTTTGGATTCTCCAAGATGGCATTGCAATCCTCTTCAAGAGTCACTACGCCATAGTCTTTCAAACTCTTCTTCTTAGTTATGAGGTCTTTTAAGATCTTTGAGTATTTTGACATCATGTTTATGGCATCGGTGAGAGGAACGGTGACAGCGAGTTGCCTAATCAAGTTTAGAAGCCTTCTATATCGCCGCTCCTTGTCTTGCTTTTCTGGTCTACGAGGATGCAACTTCTTAGTGTAATTGCTTGTTTAGCTTCTCATGTTAGTTAGCTCTTTGTCTTAATTGGCTCTCATGCTATTTCTTCAACTATCACATCCTCCTCTTGTATGTCTTCCTTTACTCTGTCGCCTACCTCCTTGTCCTTTCTTACTAGCTCTTCAGTTGCTAACCCGCTTCTTGTTGTTACGACATTGCAGTTAACCTTGTTGGCGATTTCTTTTATTTGCACCGCTAACTCCTTTACTTGATCTTTTAATGAGTTTATTACCTCCATGGTGTTCTTGAGGTTGGAGTAGGATGTGGTGCTAAGGTTGATTACAACTTCTTCTAATTTTGTAGTGTGTTATCTCATGAAATTGACTTCCTTGGATACTTCCTCCATACAATAAGAGATATGGTGGTTATCTCCACACTCTTCGCATGAGAGAATTGGTTGTTTTGGCGGTATGAACTATTGAAGTTGTTTTACTATGCTTTTGGTTACATTCTCCATCTTAGCTTTCATTTGTGTTTGTTATGTGAGGGATTCATCTTTGGTATCTTCTTTGGGAACGTCCTTTGGAGAGGTACGGTTGCAATCACGGCCTCGTTCACTAAGTTCTACATCTTCTATAATTTTCTTTACTTTGGTCGTGGTTCCATTCACAAAGTATCCTCCTGTTGAAGCGTTTATCATTCTTCTATATTCATCAATTGTTCCTTTTATAAACATGGAGATTTGGATGTAATCGGAGTAACCATGTCAAGGATAGCTCCTAAGTAAAACTTTATACCTCTCTCATGCATCGAAGAAAGACTTAGATGCCATTTGTCAGAAGCTAGTTATCATTTCCTTGATAGCTTTGATTTTTTATTCCACAAAGAATTGTTTAAAGAACTCGTCTTCGATTTACTCCCATGAGGTTAGACTATGGTCTGGTTGAGAATTGAGTCATTCAGGTGCACTTCCCCCTAATGAAAAGGGAAAAGTAGCATCTTGATGTGACTATCTTTGATTTGGAGTATTCTTACTAAAATGCATATTTGTTGGAATCACATAAGGTGGGCATGTGGTTTTGTAGTGCTGGATCCCATAAATTGAGTGTTATGGAGAGTATTAATGATCCCACTAAGAAGATTTACTTGATGTTTTCCTGTGTCTGGTGGACGAATAGGTTCATTTATATCTATGCCTTGGGCAGACTTCTAATTTGGTCATAGTTGGGTCTTCAACCATTTTTATAATTATGTGCAATACTAAATAAAGAAATGATTATTATTTCTTTCTAAAAAAGGGGTAAGTTGTATTTTTGAACAATACCAGATAATAACTAAATAGAAAATTTATATAAAGAATAAACTATTTAGCCTAATTTTTTTATTATAATTAAAACGAGTAAGTAGAAATATTTTTAGAAAAATAAAATTTAGGAGATAAAAGGTAATATTAAAATATTAAAAATAGATAACTTTTTTAAAAATAAATAGGAGTGGTTATAAACATATTTCCGAGAATTTCAATATTTAAAATGGCAAGAGAAAACTTTTTCTGAAAATTACAAGATAAAAATAGAAAATATAAATTTAAAAGAATAAAAATATAAATCTATATTAAAAACTGAAATATATAATTATTTATTT
>PYAF01004496.1:423206-434490 GCA_007407185.1 Glycine tomentella
AACTAAAATATATTTTTCTGAATTTCTTTTTCAAAATTTATTTATCAAAAGGGAAAATAAAAGTAAGAAAAAGTAAATGTTGAAATTCTAAAAGATAAATTCAAAATATAAATTATGATTTAATAAGAAAACTAAATTATATTTTAATCTGTATGTATATTTCAAGATTTTTAAGTTAAAAAAGAAATAAAATCAACTGCTAAAAATTTAAAAAGATAAATTGAAAGGATAAATCAATTAAATCTAATAAGATATAGGCAAAAGATAATATAAATATAAACCTAACAAATAAAATCTAGAAAGATAATAGTTATGATAATTTCCTAATAAATTTAAAGATAACTACCTAATCTAAGAATATAATTCCTTAAAAGATAATATAAAATAAAATCTAAAAGATTTTAATTTGAATTTCAAACTACTATTCCCTGACAACCACGTCAAAAACTTGTTAACATTTTAATTATGTTAGGATTTACGTCAGTCAAATGTAACTGAATCCTAATTGTAGGTCGAAGCTCAGGTCGTCTCCTATGGGAACAGTACTTGGATGAATATTCAAATTAAAACCTTTCGGATAAAGATATTTTGTGTTTTTATTTTTTCTTGAAAGATTAATGTGCTGAAAATTTAATAACATAAATTAAAAGAAAAGGTAAGAAGTCACTTGTTCACGTGATAATAATTGTAGACGGAAACAATAACGTTGAGATGCTATTATTGTACTCGAAATCCCCTATTTGTTGCAATTCCTTACACTTCTACTATGTTATATCGTTCATCCCTAATTGCTAATGTATTTTATCTCTAATCCCTTAGGTGATAGACCCTAAATCACTTGCCTTGATTCCTAATCTGTTGGCAAACCAACACAAGCAATCAACATTATTTTTTGGAATTAAAGAGGCTTAACCAAGATTATTATATCTCTATAGATAACCCTAATTAAGTATCTGATTCATTTCGGGTTTCAATAAGACTCGTCAAAGTGCGCATCAATTTCTAGAATCATCTATGAGGTGCGGAGACTCACAAAGCATTAAGTATAGAAGGTGAATAAGGAACTTAAACAATATATTAATGTGAGAAAATTGCATTAAATAAGGTTTAATCCTTTCCTCTCCTAGCTAAGAAAGAAACTAGTCACTCATGAAATACAATAAGTGAAAAAAGAAGAGGAATTTTTAGTGAAGGCTGGTGTGCAGAGGTTTTTTTTTTTGCTACTATTGTTGGATTTAAAGGAAGCTGCAAGAAAATTGAAGCAAGGATGGCTTGGATTTTTGCTTTTTACATGCCCAATCAAGTTTTAAGGCATTTGTAATTGTCTAAGTGGCTCAAGTACATTTCCTTGTGATCTTTCATTGCATTTGCATTCTCATCTTCATGCATACATGTTTTTGATTAATGAACTAAAGCTACTCAAATGATTTTACAAGAATTCAAGTTCTAATGACTAATTTTTTGGAAAAAGTAAAACTTACTCTTTAATCGATTACATAGTGTTTTAATCGATTAAATGCTTTGTTCTAAACTTGGAAAAGCCTTGAAGAACAGTTTAATCAATTACAGGCTTCTTGTAATCGATTTCATAGTGTAATATGAAAATCATGCATTGCTGCTTTAATCGATTACCATGAATCATAATCGACTACATAGGCTGTTTTCATATTCTGAGCTTTACTAGCTTAATTGATTACCAGTATTATGTAATCGATTATTATGCATTGTTTCACATACATATAGTATGGTTTAATCGATTACACTGCATCTTAATCGATTCTCTTGTTCATGAAAACATTTCCAGAAAGCTCAAAAACATATTAATCGATTATATGGTATTTTAATCTATTACATGTGGCAAAATAATCGATTACACCAGTGGATTAATTGATTATTGTCAGTTAAATCAGTTTTATATAAAGCTTTGTGGGTCAGCTCTTTATAAATAGACTTTGTACGAATTGTTCAACATACATGAGTGACTTACCCAAAAGACACCAAGCTTTCTAAGAGTTCAAGAGACTGATTACTGAGTGAAAAACACATCTTGTGAAGATCAAGATTTCTGAGTTTTCTAATGAAGATATGTTGAAGAAAAGAAGTTTTCAAGATATTAATTCTAAGCATTAGAATTCAAACAACCTAGAATGTGTGGTAATCCCAATTCATTTTCATTCATTCATACATGAAGGATCACAGGTTATGTCTATCTTGAATCTTTCTTTTTAAGAGTTTGTGATATTAGTATTCTTTTGTGATGAATCAATTTGATTCTATCAAGCATTCTGGAGAAGGGTTCTCTAGAGGATAGAACAGAGTAGTGTTCTCTGGTTCTTGGTCTTAGAAATCTATAGGGTTTAGATTTTGATTCTTTGTCTGGGTTTGACAAATTGTAAATTGCTTGTAAAGAATATTTTGATTTAGTAGATACTCTAACCTAGTGTTGGTTGGAAGACACTGGATGTAGTCTCCAAGATTGTGAGATGAACCAATATAAAATTGCTGAGCCTCTTTTCTAAATTTTGTACTTCTCTCATTGCTTGTGTTTGGATAATCAAGATATTATCAACAATACAAAGTTTCTAACATTACTTGCATAACAAGATTGATCTTTGTTGAAAGAAAAGTTCTGGTTTGAAAAAGGGGTTTTAAGTGATACGATCCAGATTTCAAATTCTGCAAATTATTTCAAGTAAAATTTTAAATATCTATTTTAAACAAATTCACCCCCCCTTCTTGGTTTATTTGAAGAGTGTTCATTGTATTTTCAACTATCTATGTCTCTCTATTTATAGAATCATACATGTGTTTAATAGAGACAAATAATCTCCTTAATTTAAAAAATAATATAATTTATACAAGGAAATTATCTCTTCAGCTGATATAATTTTTTTCATTGTTGCAATTCTCTTCCAAGTGATTTTCTTCATTTATCTTCAAGCTATATCTCTATAATTATCTTTGTTTTGAATTAATTCAATTTCTAGACGCATTGGCTAGCGTGCTTCTCGCTTAAGCGAGATATCCCTCGCTTAAGTGAGGTGGTCCCTGTAAGTATGCTATTTTTTGTCATCTGTTTGCTTAAGCAAACGAAATCAGTCTTGCTAAAGCGAGCCGTCTTCTGTAAAATTTCATCTTCTCCTTTGTTTAAGCTAGCTTGAGCAGCCTATACCTCGCTTGAGCGATGCTATCTCGTAAATTTTCCTATTTCTCTATAAAAACTCATAAAATCATATTTAAAACTTCTAAAATCTTGATTCCTAATATATATCAAAAACTGAAAATTTGATTCAAAACAAGGCCTAAAGTGTACTAAAGTATCAAATAAACATCTCAAATTGCATATGAAAATACAATAAATTTGATGTTTAGCAGTCCTTGAAGACCTAAATCCTCTAGAGAAAGAAACACTTGAAGAGGCCTTGGTTCAATCTATTATGGAAGTTTCTCTCCATGCGCTTAAGGATCATGTTATTGAAACATAATGTGGAGTTGAACCCATCAAATCTAAGCTAGTGTCTGATGCTAATGAAAGACAAATTGATGTCGCCTTATCAAAAGCAGTAAGTGAAGACAACATCAGACGCTTTGAGGCCATATATAGACCATCAACTTCTAATAATATTGTAGATGTACAAAAGGGTCTGGAATGAAGGAAAGTATACAAGCCACTGCAAAACCTATTAGACTGTCAACTATCTTTGTAACTCATGATCAACATCTGACCAAGAAGGATGAACAACAAGCTGCTGAGTGGCTACTTCCTTTAAGATTATTGCCTCCATTCATTCCCTCTTAGAATATTCATTCTAAACCAAACATGAATGTCAGAATCTATCATGGTTTAAGAGGCCATCGAATAAGGGAATGGAAAACCTGCAACAAAGTCTGGAGAAGTAAGGTGGATATTAGGACTCAGGTCCTTGATCCTGAGATGCAAAAGCTAGAGCTGGAAAAACTAAATCTACTTAAGCTTTGGAAGGAAGGATTCCCATGGATTGATCATTTCTCATATCCAATTTGGGACACCTTAACTGAAGAGGAGCGGCATGCTCTTGATTTCTATGATGCAGGCGGTCCAATTCTTCATACACTTCCTCCTCGACAGATTTCTGCTCCCAATCCCAACAACATTATCTTTGAGCATCTGCCAACAGAGCGCAAAGTTTATCCTCCTAGCACGGTCATATGGAATAGTAGAGAAGTTGCATCTACTGATACACCCTTTTCTACTCCCATGGATTTACAACAGTTAATGGGTCTTTTATGCACATTCAATGTTGTTCTTCCTTGGGATCGCTCTCAGTCTGACATGATCTTCCAGACTGAAGATATTTTGTTGGCTGATTTTGAAGCTAGTCCAAATTTCCCTGACTGGGAATTATCAGATTATGGGCCAAAACTCAGAATGAAGCTATCTTCCTACAAAGAGGAGATTTGATCCAAATAAACCTCTTTAGATAGAATTCATAAACTCAACACTCACTTGCCTTTCATGTTGGGAACCCTGTTCTCATGCTTGGCCACATCAGACACTAGCTTTTGGATTGTTGTTGACAAGTCTATACTCTATCAGAAGATCAAATGCTACAAGGGAAAAGAAGTACTCCTTGAACATGATGAAGATGAAGTCTTTCTGCACTTTTTTAAAGCTTGCCTAGGGCATTTGTTTAAACATGAGCTTGAGGCACTCTAACACAAGTCTGGGTTCACGTCTCTAGATGGTCATGCCATACACAGGTTCTACATATTGTATGAGTTTTGCTCTGGCTTAGAACCTGAAGAAAAGCCATTTGTTGATGCTTATCATTGAATTTGGACGTTGTTATCAGACTTTGAATCACTCTTGCTTCATTTTAGAAACGCCTTTCAACATGATCTACTCATGGCAAAGGGATTTCTATGCACCATTTGATTGCATGTTCTTCTTTCTTATGATATCGCCCTTCTCTTATTTCTTCTTCATTCATCATGTAGACCCCATCATTGAAGAAGTTAACTCAGACACTGATGTTGCCTCTGGCTCCATGGTTGTTCAAGTGTATCACCTCCTCCTTCTCATGCCTATGTTCAATTGCTTGAGAAAGAGCTTATCAAAACCAAAGAAGCATTTGCTCAAGCCTGAAGGATCGTGCCTTTGCTGAGAAGGAGGCTCGTAAATGGTCTTTAATTGGAGACTTCTTTTACGATAAAGCATGTAGATGGAAGCCTCCTCGCTCTCCTACGCCTCTTAGTAGCCCCCTGACCATTTCCTCTAATTTCGAGGACTCTGGTGATGAGTTCCTAAGGAAGCTTGATGAAGAAGCTACCAAACAATGGGGGAGAAAAATGTAAAAGTTGAAGTTGAAGAATTTAGAGGGAAAACGTCAAAGTCTAAAGGAAGCACAATCTGAGGGGGAGCTCCTAAGGTGAACTTTGTCCTATCTGTTTATTATGTACTCCAAACACATCTCCTTAATGTGAAATTTTTTACATGAATAAAAGAGAGATGATTTTGTTTCATGTTCAGACTTCGTCTTGAAGTCTTATGATGATTTAAGTTTTCCTTTCTATCTTATATTCTCTTGCATCTGATAAAATTGCTAATGTGCTCTTCAATGAACTTTAAGTTAGTATTCATCTCCTACATTTGTAATTGTTTGACGTTATCAAAAAGGGGGAGGTTGTTGAGTCAAAAGGACATTTACATCTGAAAGATGAATCAAGATCCTTAATTTATTTTGATTAGATGAAATCAAATACAAAGGGAAAATGTTACGTAATATGCATATGATATATTTATAATATATGTGTCTGTGTTTTTCACACGATAGGAAAATAAGGTCATGATCTGTTAATGCATATGGTATAATCTTTAATACTTCATTTACTACTCTGTGTCTGAGAATCTGTTTCTAGAAACATTCTCCTAGGATTTGTCGAATCCTATGAAGAATAAATCAAATCAAGATTAGATATGCCATCAAAAGAAGAGTTCTGCTATGCAGGACCTGCTCTAACACAAAGATGTGACTACCAGTTGCAATTTCTCGTACACACAAGCCTTAAACAAAGAGCTCTATGCATGAGGAAATGATGTTCATTAAATGCACCCAACAACCCTAAGACGAAGATCAAAGGAAGATTTACCAATTATGAGACAATGGATACTTGAAGGCAAGGCCTATATAAACCATAAGCTTTTGAAGACTGAAGGAGTTGATCTTGAGCAAATTTTTTCTTACTCTTCTTCTTCAACAAGACTTTATGTATATTCTTGTAAGATTAGAAAAAACTCTCAAAACACGTTGAACATCCTAAGAGAAAAGGACTAAGTGCTTAGATTATTTATGCGTCTGTAATACGATTCTGTGTTAGTCTCTAAGAAATCCTCAATCACAAATCTTGTCTGATTTTATTAAAGCCAACAGTGGGTTGGTAGAACAACGAATATTGGGTGTAGATCAAACTTGGGGTAGAGTTTCATTTATGAGAGCCAGAAGTGGCTATGACATAATACTTGTAATTCGTGAAAAGTTAATGAAACTTGATGGTTTACCAAGAACTGGAAGTAGTCTCAATGGTAGAGACGAGACAATATGACTGTCTAGTGTTTGTTTATCCTCTATTTTCTCTCTACTTTTAACTGGCCTTGGGTGTGAATTGTGTTTCAATTGTTTTAGATAAACTATATTTTTGCGAATTCGTTTTTCTCATTGTCTGAAGAGTTCTTGTAATAGAGGTTGTTACACTTTCTTACAAAGTTAACTTTACAGATGAAAAACCTTACTGGTTTGAAAAAGTTTTCAACAATTACGTTAAATCACAATTCAACCTCTTTGTGATATTTGCCTTTACATTTGTCAAAATTGGATTTGGATTATTTTGCAAATTTGGATTTGCGGGAACCTGAGTGTTTGGCATGAAATTAAATCACGAATTCATATTACGGAAATTTTGGTTTGGATTCATTGAACGAAAATAAATCAAAGTAGAAGTTGTGAATTTTTTTATAATGAAATGAGACAAATTTTAGAGGTTTTGATTGTGTAAAAAAATTACATTACACTCTATTTATATTGCAACAACTCTAATGATAATTTCTTTTCCAACGGCTAGAAGTGAATGCTTTTTTCAACGAATAAAAATTTATCACATCTAGTCAGTTACACATTGTAATAATAATTTCAGAAATTTTTTCAACGTTGTTTTAGAAAGCAACATTTGCCTCGGAAGCAACATTTTCAATGTTGTTGTAGTGGGAGTTGCCTCATAAGCACGATGCTAGCTCTAACAAAATTGCCTCCCTGGTGTTCGATGCAGATGCTCTAACTACTATCGGGAATTTTTTATTTTCTTTAATAAAAAAAAAACTGATTTTATTAATATTTAAAAATTATAGTTTAAAAATACAAATAAATTAAAATGATTTTAAAATTATTATCTATGAAATATTATAATATTATTAATATTAATATTTTAAATTTTGTAAGGAAAAGTAATTTCTGACAATTTTAAGTTGCTAGAAATCGTTAAATATCTTCTCAAGCATTTTTTTTTAGTGGTTAAGAATCATCAGAAAATGAGTCCCCTTTAAATAATTAAAAAATGTGAAAATATCAGTGATAGTCATGTCATTGTTTAATGGCACAATTTAACTACAAGAACTAAAATATGTAACGAAATGAAAGTATAAGGATCTTAACCAGTCAAAATTTTGTTCAAGGACTAAAAATCGAATTTTGAAAAAGTTTAGGAACTAAAAACTTAGTTAGTCCTAAATATTTTAAAAAGAGTTTAATTGTTGTATATTGTCAGTGTAAATTTTTTTTACATTATCATTCAATCACAATTCATTTTTATAGTTTGACTTTTAATATAACAATGGTAAGACCCAACCATTGTGAAGATATAGCCTTTTGTGATTAGTTGATGATGGTACAAATCTTTAAACTATTAGTACATACCAATAAAATTCTTTTATAAAATAGTAAAAACATGTTTTGTTGTGTTAAATACTATACAACACAAATTTGTTTTCGTTTTGCATTGTATTACTCAACACAACGGAAATACATTATCGTCAAGAGTATTTATGTCAAAAAATCAAGAAAAAGTTGGGAGTATGAGAATAAAAAAAAAAACCGGGTATGAGAATAACAATGACCAGTTCATACCTCTTTGAATTTTGTTTTTACTTAAACCAAATAGTTTAAACCTACCTCTCTCGTCTTTAGCCTTTGTAAAGGAAAAATTGGTCATACACATTTAGCCTTGTAAAGTCAGTTTAATACATCAGATTATATCATACATCAAGGACTGCCAATATACATGATGTTTTGACCCAAGCAATAAGATTATCTGCCCGTTTAAACTTTAAAGCACATTCATATGACAACAACACTCATTCATAACAGCCAACCCAAGGAAATAATGGCTTCATTTTCAGTAGAGGAATTCTATAGGAAATGCAGTTCTGAAGCATTTGCTTCCAAACAATAGGCCTGTGGATAAAAACTTTGCCAGAGTTTCTTAATTTAAGCACCGTGGATCTTTCTGTTCAGTTGGACATGAAGCTAGGCCATATTGTTTGATTCATAGACAGAACCAAATGTGATGATTCCTTTAAATGACTTGCAATTACGACTAGGAGAAGCAGCACAATGTATAGAGGTGATAGCATCCCCAAGAGTCTTGCCTCTAATAACACCAGGAGTATGATGAAAACGAATATTAGAATTAATGCAACTTCTGATAAATCGCTTGAAAAGTCACTGGCTGATCTGAAGATTAAAGACGGATACATCTTTAAAGGGATTGTAGCTGCTGAGCCAGCAGAGCTGAGAGCATGTGACTGTGAAGACAACTTCAGCAGAGCCGGAAGCATATGCTGATATTGCAAATATATCAGTTCCAAAACCAAGTCCAGAGTATAATATTGGCATAGAACCATTGGTGAAAATGAAGACAACTCCAACGAAGGCTTTAGAACTATGACAAGAAAAACCCGGCTGTTTTCCTCTGTCTCTGACGACTGTGGTAATTCTAATATCATTCTAGAATATCCACCATTGCATGCATGCATTCATCAGACAAGTAGTTCATTGTCAGTTGTACCAAAAAAAAAAAAAACAGTATACATTAAAACTTGAGCACATATGAACATGGACAAAAAGAAAAAAGCAGAGTAGAACAATGTATAACTTTAAGCCTTAAAATCCTGGGTTTTGGATATTGTAAATATGTTCTGTTTTCTAGGTCTAATGTTTTTTCTTCATTATTATATACCTAATAATTGGGGGTTTCTACATATCATTATATCAAAGTGAAGTTGGCTGCCATCAGTGCTCCTTGTACATGAAAATAGGCGCATCATGTGTAGACCAGTGGCTCACAAGCTTTTCCCTAGGAAACCCATCATGTGCAGACTTCATGAGAAGAGTCAGAGGTATTAGCAGACATCAACTTGTTCTAGTTGTTTTCTCAATCAACTAATTTTTACTCAGACTTATAATTATGCTGGAGAAGGCTAAAGATTTTTGGCCCAAATATTAGGGTGGTGTTTTACTTGTTTTATTGTGATAGGAATTTCTTCAAGGTTCTTGGAGAGGGCAAGCTGCTCAAGGAAAAGTCCTTATCGGGATTTTTGCTGAATCCTCGAGCACTTTCCCATTACAAGTGCACAAAAGCTACAGGATTTCACCAAAGCTTCAGATGGGAAGGTGAAATAAAGGCAGAATGTAGAAAACAAAATAATTGTGTTCTTCAACATATAGTAATTGACATCAGATCAACCAGGGAGGATGAGAAGAACACAATTATTGTTTCAGGTTTAGGGTTTATAACCAGGCATACCAGCTAATGCAAGAGAAATTAACATAAAATTTAACTTTCATTCTATAGTGAATCAATTGCCTTTGTCCACTAGGCAAAACAAAGAATAATTCATTATGATTAGTGAAGTGTGCTGAATTACTCACAGAAGCAAAAGATAAATTCATAATGTAAATAATGATAATAATTTAAAAACAACAGCTGATTCTATCAAAGTCTCCTCTCATTCATCTCAGCTCCTCATGCAGAACAAATGTGAGTGATAACAATGTCAGATTTCACATCATTTTTACAAACTTGTCTAGAATCTAAAATTTTAATTACTCTGGAGTGTGGAGTACAAAAGAAAAATGGAAAGAAAGGATCTGTTCCTTTAAGAAACAAGAATTTCAGCAGAAACTGGATATGAAAAGCTGAGGAAAAAATTATGACACAGCTGTCTAAATTATAAGCCACTAGGATTGTGCGAATGCCGAAGGACTTGGGTAGTGTTGCATGAGGTCATAACTTCTAACCTCGTTGCCAACTTTGTATCCAAAAAAAAAATAAAAAGTAAAGTTGCCTCTGGTGTACTGGAAAAAAAAAAAAAAAAAAAAAAAAAAAAAACTGTTTAAAATGATAAAACTGTTCCACAAATCCTGCAACATAGAAATGATTTACAGGGAATAGTGAAAAATTTTAACAGATGTGATGGAAAATGTGCCTATGTCAAAATTCTTCACTACATGGTCAAAAATTCATTGGTGCTTATGATTCTTTTCCCCATCAAATTAAGACCACAGATAATGGTAATCAGCAGAAATGGTTCAAGACTTCAAGTACATATAAAATTACAGGATAGCCAACACAACTGCATTGCACATGTGGTAATTAAACTCACTTTTTGAAGAAAGGGATCTATTCTTGTATGTCTCTTCATACTGAAGAACCCTATGTTTAGTAGTCACTTTAGGCATAGCTTTCTATAAGACTTCAGAGAATATACCAACTCGACCTGTCACCAAAAGTCTCCACATGAACACCTTCCATCTTTAAACAAATGGAATCGGGCAGCATCTCTTACAAGAATCTCCCTCTGGGTGATCTTAGATATATACTTAGCTGCATTGTGGCAATCCCCACAAACCCTTAAATTTTTAACTACCCGTATGGGCAAACCAGGAGGAATAAATATCAACCCAAAAGCAATTGCAAGCTTTTCACTATGGTGATTAAGCATCTTTATTTTCTCTGAATCGTCAACATCATGCAAAACAGAATTCATGTCAGGCCCATATCCCTCTTGTACCATTTTATAGTTCAATTTTTCAAGTTCTGAATATATCTGATCTGAAAATGGGTTTGACCGATCATCAGCAGAGAAAATGTGCACTTGGTTCTTATATTTGATCCAGCTACATCCTGGTTCCTTTCTCAGGCCCTTATCTCTCATCCCTTTTCTTAAATTGGCAACTTCTTCCCATTTTCCTTT
>PYAF01004496.1:439779-475588 GCA_007407185.1 Glycine tomentella
AATCCATACTATTTTCTTTTGTGTAGTTCACTAAAAAAAATCACTATTTTTTTTTGGTGCAGTTATATATCCACTCTATAATATGTACAATATTATATTATTATTTTAAACAACTTAAACAAATATTTTATTCTATTATTTTTTATATTTATAATTATTTTTATAATAAATCATTATAAATAATAAATAATTACATAATGATTTAGACCTTGCAATTCCAATTCTTCAATAATGGAAACTTTTACTCTATGATTTTTTAATCAATCATATAAATCATTAAATCTTATATCTATGTTGATTTTATATAATATGATAATTAATAATTTATAAAAAATTTTATAAGGAGTGATATTTACGATTAGAATATTCAAAAAAAAAAATGTCTTATTAGTGGTATAAATAATTTGTTTAGTGAATAATAGTCCTTATTACAATTTCTTTCTCTAGCATGTTATGTCACTGAGTCTTCTTATTTTTTCATTTTACTTGGTTCATCTCTTTATATCTTTTCATTGTTATTCAGTTAGTTTATTTTTAGGTTTTTATTTTTGGCCATGCTTATGAAGAGTACTTTGTTAGGAGCTAAAAGACAATACCTATTTCAATGATTTCTATGTTTCAAAGAAATTATAGTAGTTGACATGACACTATTGGTTGAAAGATATATTTTTGTGTAAACAATTTTCTTTTATAGTTTCATCTTCTTTTTTAATCTTCTTCCTCTAACTAGATTTGGACTTGTGAAATGCAAAGGTTTGTAAATTCATTTTTTACATATGCAATAACGTTTTTTAAAATATAGCCAATCAAAACATAAAAATCAAATTCAAACGTCTATCTAAAACACATAATTATAATATAGCCCATAAAAATGATCCCAAAACATATTGTAAATTACTTTTTCCATATCTAAGGATATAATGTGGCATTTTTATATAGTCAAGAACCTAAAATTAGAAACATGATTCATTAATCTTTATCTTTTGTTTGGGAGATACTAATTCAAATGATAGCCTATTGAAATGATTCAAATGCATGTTAAAATTATGTTTGTATTTAATTATGGCTTTTTCCATATCTAAGGACATATGGTTTTGTTTTCATTACTCATTTTTATCTTTTGCTTATTTATTTAGGTATTAAAGTTAAATTCACTGTATCATGCATTTGTTGATAGTCAAGGCCAATGTACAAAGTTGTAAGGCAAAGGATCTTTGAATGTCAATTTTCTAGACATTATATTTACTTGAGCAATATTTATGCAAAACCCATATTGGCTTTGGCTTCTATAAGCGTTTTATCAATCGAGAAATAATCCAGTCATTTGATTATATCATTTTATGCTTTAATCAAAAGTACCTCTCTTTTGCACCGACAATGAAGTTAGCCAGCTTAATTTTTTTATTCAAACATAGATTGGATTAAGTTGAACCTTCATTTCAATTTGAAACTATGCCCAATAATTACTTTGTTTATATATTTTTGTGCTTATTGCTTAAAGTAAAACTGTTTAGGAAAGTCATTGCAGCTTCATTCCTTTATATGTTTTGTGGTCCTTTTTCTCTTCGACAACACCATCTTCCTACTCATATATAAAAAATTATGAGTCAAATCAAAGCAAAAAGAAAGCATAACACACCAACAACACATTCTAACCATCTTTCAATCGAAACAAATTTTGAAATTTGACAAAAAAAAAACACAAATTAAACTAAGATGAAAGTAAGAAAAAAGAGCAGAATAAGGTTCCTAACTATTTTCTTTACATATACAATTCCACTTTTCAAATTCCATTCTAAATGTATGCTAAGCAACAGCAGTTATTGACTATTTTAAAAGTCCAATCCCCTAGAGATAAAACCAAAGCATTTATACCTTCATGCATTTCCCGCCTTAACATATAAGATGAGCAAATCTCCATTTTCTAGTCTCTCTTTTGCTTACTTTTTTTCAGTTCATTAAAAAAATCTATAAATATGAAGAGGAACGCTAATTATTGTGTTAGAGCTCCAACTTGTAAAATAAATTGAGAAAACAAACATCTATGACTTGATCTTTAAAGTTGGACAAAATGAAACCCCTTGGTAACCCTAATTGTGGTTATATTCAATGTTGGTCCATCATTTGACCATTTGGAGTTCAGTACAAAAGTCACTTGATGGTCTACACCCTTAATAGAAGTTGCAATTGCGATCATTTATGACTTATGCAGGACAATCCATTGATAGAAAATATAGAAGATATCAACCAATAATTGTATATCAGATTTCTTCCAATCAACAAAATAAATATTTCCTATAAAAAAAGAAATATGTACCAAGAAGATTAAAAAAGTGAACAACAGCTAGATATATAGTAGGTATTTCACAATTGTACGGATCAATTTTTAGAACTCGGAGGAGAGCATAAATTTGTAGCAATAACAATAACCTCACTTGTTGCATCCCGCATTATAACCAGTGGCGGATCTAGGACCCTGGGTCAGTGGGACAATTTATTTAAAAAAATAAAGAATTAATAATTATCATTATCATATGAGATAGTTGGGTTCAAACACGAAAATAAAAAGTACAAAATATAAAATTTTAAGATAAATATGTGCACTTTATTAAAATAAGATGGTGTATTTATTTACTTTTATATGTGAGTTGGTAAGAAAGTTCAAATATATAAAATTAGGGGGTGCAAAATATAAAATTAAGAGGTACAAAATATAATATTTTTAGACAGATATTAGTGATTTTATTAAAATGAGGGAGTGCATTAGCCCACCCTCACTTGAACATGGATCCGCCGGTGATTATAACCAAACTCCTTCTACCACCAAGGCATCATAGTTGATTTATAATTGATCTACTATCGTTGATATCCAATGTATGGTATGATGTTGTTGCTCCCTTCCATGGCTTGCTTGATAGCTAATGTGCAAAGTTGCAACTTTTGCCTTGACTTTTTAAAGTCCATTGCTTTATGCTTGAATGAATAATGTTTTTTCAAAGAATATTCTATCATTAGCCAAGCAAGAAAAGTATAAAAGAGTATTATTAATAAAGAAGACAGTCACAAAAAAATGTATAAGATGACCATATTAATATTCATTACTTTGCAATTACCTATCAATTATTTTAAACTTAAGGGTCAGTATATCACCAACTATACTCATGAAGAAAAGGACAGTAAATGAAATATTTAGCAAAAAAAGAGGCATATAAGAGAAATAGATGGAGTCATAAGTGTCCTTACAATAATGAAAAATTCACATGTGATATTTGACTTTGTGTTATGAATGATACTAAGAGGAGAACTCAAGCTCCAACTTGGATGAAAGATTTCCATTGTTAATTGTATTGGATACTTGAATTGTTGTTGTAATAAGGATTCATTTGTAGAGTCTGTAATATAGATTCATTTGGTTAGTTAGTTAAGAATTTGCTGATGTGGCACATAATTGTTGATGTGGCTTAGTTGTACAAAGTAGTTAAGCCATAGGGTATTAATAGGAGAAGTGTAATAGATTGTACCATTCATTCAAAGAAATAAATTGATTGCTTTCTTGTTTTCAGAGCTCTTTGAGCCTTAGAGATCTCGTTCCCTATCATTGGTGCTTTCACATAGAACACAATGGGTCTTCAAGATTTATCTGAGGAATTCAGTTCCTTTCAATCGTGCATGGATCACAGTTTGGAGGAGATCAATAATCGCTTCAATGATCATCAATCGTTGTTTACCAGTATCACGTCTCAGCTTCAACAGATTCAGGTGGCGATATCGAAGGTGGAAAATCGTTTGGGGGATAATCATCACTCTCGTGTTCCTCCAGTTTCGATCAATCAAGATTCTTCAGAGGTTACTCCTTCGTGTTTGGATCTTGGAGATCCAAGAATGGTTCTCAAATCAGTGAGGATGGAATTGCCTTCTTTTGAGGGTAAAGACCCTGTTGGGTGGGTGTTTCTTACGGAGTTATTCTTTGGATTACAGCAAATTCTGGATGCTTTGAAAGTGTGTTTGGCTGGCATGAAGATGGTGGGTATAGCTGGACCTTGGTTCCAGTGGTTGTTTAGTGGTGGAACTATTCAATCGTGGGAAGATTTGAAAGATGTTGTGAAGCAACGATTTGGTGGAACAACTTATACTGAACAAGGGGGTCTTGTCCAAATTAACACAGGAAGGTATTGTTAATGATTATATTAGAGATTTTGAAGCATTGATTAATCAGGTTACTGAATTTTCTGATGAGATTTTGATGAGTTTCTATGTTTCTGGGTTACAACTTGGTTTAAGGAGAGTCATTCAATTGCATAAACCAGTTTCATTGCATCAAGCAATGCAATTGTCTTTTACATATGAAGCTCATTATACTGAATTGAGGGGTTCTTTGACATTTGGTAACAAGAAGTGTTATGCAAAGCCTTTATCAATTGTGGAACCACAAAAGTCGGGTAGTAGTGTTTTACCAGTGAATAAACCGGTTGTTCCATCATTACCTTCTTTTGCTTCAGTGAAGAAGATATCTCATGATGATTTACAGAAGAGAAGGGAATTGGGGCTTTGCTATAGATGTGATGAAAAATGGACCTCTAAGCACAAATGTCCATTGAAAATGTTGTTAATGATTGGGGAACCAGAGGAGGAAGGGGTGGAATGTGATGAACATATAGTTTGGCAATCTGAGCACCTTCATCATGATCACTCTGATGCTACATTACACTCTCTGGAAAGTGAGTATAACCCTCGAGCATTGTAGTTCCAAATTTCATTAAGTGACAGTTAGGGGTGGAAACAGGCTAGGCCAGGGCAGGCTTGGTTAGGCCTGACTTTGGCCTAATTTAAAAATATAAAACTTGGCTTGACCTATTTACCTGTCATAAGCTTTTTTTTAGGCTTGGTCTAGCCTATTTAGAAGCCTGTTAGGCCTACAAGCCTATTAAAAAGCCTATTTTTAATAGAAAATTTAATTTTACAAAACACTTTAAATCAATTTAGGAAAGTTAAGGAAATAATTTTTAAAAAAACTGTCTCAACATCTTACTTATATTTTCAAATAAGTAATATCATTTTGTGAGATTTTCAAGGTGATTTTTTAAAGTGATTGATCATCCACTTTCATAATAAGGAAAAATATTTTAGAAAAATAAATATATTATTTTTAAAATTTTAATATATATATATATATATATATATATGTTAAATAGGCCAACCTGATAGGCCTAACATGCTTTTTTTAAAGCTTAAGCCTGACCTTTTTATTTAAACAGGCTTTTCAAAAAGCCTTAACCTGACCTTTATAAGAAACAAGTCAGGCCAGGCCAAAGGCCCTTGATAGACGGCCTGGCCCATATCCATCCCTAGTGACAGGTCAGTTTCAATCCTTATTGATTTTGGTAGCTCACATAATTTCATTCAAAAGGATTTGGTTGTTGCTTTGGATATACCAATGGTTAAAATTCCTAAAATGAGAGTCTTTTTGGGGAATGGGGATTTTTTTTGTGTGTGAGAAGAAATGGCCTGTTGTCATGTTGAATATTCAAGGATATGAGTTTATTGTGGATCTTTGGGTAATTGATTTAAAAAATTTGGGAGTTATATTGGGCCTCATCTGGCTGAGTTCATTAGGAAGGGTTATTATGGTGATCTTTCAATGGAATTTAATTGGAGGGGTCAGCGAGTGATATTGAAGGGTGAAGTGGGTTTACATGGATCAACTCATTTTTTGGCATATTGTTATTCTTTATCTTCTATTGTGTCAGAATCAAATGTTGGGGAGTTGTTACCTGAGTTGTTGGCCCTTAAAGGCAAAGTTTCCTTGGAAGTGTGGGATATTTTAGTACACTATGAGGAAGTCTTTCAATTACCTAAGGGACTTCCTCCTGCAAGGAATTTTGATCATGCAATACATCTGGTTGAAGGGGCAAAACCAGTAAATGTTAAACCTTATAGGTATACACACAGTCAAAAATCGGAAATTGAAAGGCAGGTGGCAAACTTATTGGATTCGAGTTTCATTAAGGTAAGTAGAAGTCCCTTTTCTTCATCTGTTTTGCTGGTGGAGAAGAAAGATAACTCATGGAGAATGTGCATTGATTATCGTGCACTTAATAATATCACAGTTAAGGATACCATCAAATAAGGTTGGTTCCGCAAGACACTTCCGAAACTGCTTTTAGAACACATGAGGGGCATTATGAGTTTTTGGTAATGCCATTTGGTTTAACCAATGCTCCATCTACTTTTCAATCTGCAATGAATCAGATATTCCGAGCTTATTTGAGAAGATTCATCATAGTTTTTTTTTATGATATCTTAATCTATAGTGCTTCTTTTTTTGGAACATTTGAAGCATCTGCGACTGGCTCTAGATTGTTTGCAGAAGAACCATTTTAAAGTCAAAATCACTGATAAAGCTTTTCGGTTACTCAAGGAAGCAATGTCTTCCACTCCTGTTCTGATTTTGCCAGACTTTTCTCTTCCTTTTGTAATCTAAACTGATGCTTCTTCAGTTGGTGTTGGAGTTGTGCTTTTACAAGAGAACATACCAATAGCATATGTTAGCAAGAAGTTGGGGTCCTCGAATGCGTGTAGCTTCTACTTATGTGAGGGAACTTTTTGCAGTGACTGAAGCTGTAAAGAGGTGGAGACATTATTTGCTTGGTTCAAAGTTTGTAATCAGAACAGATCATAGGAGTTTGAAGGAGCTTCTATCTCAGACAATTCAGACAATAGAGCAACAAAAGTATGCGTGGAAGCTGATGGGGTCTGATTTTACTATTGAGTATAAACCTGGTTGTTCAAATGTTGTAGTAGATTCATTATCTCGAATGTATAAGGAGGATGCTTCGGGTAGTGTTTTGGCCTTGGTTTCAGGTGTTACTTTTGATATTGTTGATTAGATTAAATGTGAAAATAATTCTGATTCTGAGTTATTGTCTACCCATTCCAAACTACAGAATGGTGAGGCTGTTGATATCAATTTTTCTATAAGGGAGGGTGTTTTGTATCACAAGCATTGTTTGCGCTTGGTTCTCAGTCCCAACTCAGACAGGTGTTGTTGAAGGAAGCTCATTCAACTCCACTTGGTGGTCATGCAGGAATAGTTCGTACTTTCCTTCAATTGTCAGCTTCATTTTATTGGCTTACTACGTGAAAAGATGTGAAGGATTAGGTTAGCAATTGTGCAGTTTGTCAGATGGTGAAATTAGCTACAACTCCTCCTTATGGACTGTTACAACCCTTACTAATTCCTGCTGGTGTATTTGAAGATCTTAGCATGGATTTTATAACAGGTTTGCCTTTGTCGAGGGGTTTTTCTATTATTTTGGTTGTTGTGGATCGTCTTACAAAATTTGCACATTTTGGAGCTCTTACTTCTCCTTATACAGCTGCTAAAGTGGCTTCATTATTCTGTGATATAGTGGTGAAACTACATGGTTTTCCTAAAACCATAGTTTCTGATCGAGATAGTGTCTTTTTGAGTCAAATTTGGTCTTTGATGTTCAAATTTAGTGAGACTACATTGCGCATGAGCACAGCCCACCATCCACAATCTGATGATCAAACAAAAGTTACTAATAGGTATCTTGAGCAATACCTTAGGGCCTTTTGTTGTGATGAAAACCATCGATGGTCCCTATATTTGAGTTGGGCAGAACTTCATTACAACACGGCTGTGCACTCTTCGATTGGTATGAGTCCCTTTCAAGCTTTGTATGGTAAGTTACCTACCATGGTTCCACATTATGATCCTGGCTCTGTGAGGGTGGAAGCTGTTGATGAAACTTTGATTCATCGAAAGGAATTGTTAGCAAATTTGAAGGATCACTTGCAAGCAGCTCAGAACAGAATGAAAATTCAATCTGATAGGCATCGAAAGGATGTTGTTTTATCAGTACGGGATTTGGTGTTGGTAAAACTTCAGCCATATAGACAAATTTCAGTGGCTAGAAGGAGTAATCAGAAGATTGTGAAGAGGTATTATGGCTTTTTTCCTGTAGCCCGTGTCTTAAGTCCGATTTCTTATCAGCTTCAGTTACCTAAGGGTTGTAAGATTCATCCCTCATTTCACATATCTGTATTGAAGCCTTTTCGTGGAGACCATAAGGATGTGGTTCCTGATCTCCCTGAAGTGAGCCATGAGAATTCTCCTATTTAGGAGTCTTTACTGTTCTAATGCATCGTGACATTTATGATGCTAAGGAAACTCATAGGCGGTGGTTAGTTCAATGGTCACATGCTTTGCCCGAGGATGCTATGTGGGAGGTAGAGGAGGATTTGAAGTTGCATTATCCAAACCTTAACCTTGAGGACAAGGCTCCTTTCGAAGAAGGGGAGAATGTTATGAATGCTACTAAGAGGAGAACTCGAGCTCCAGCTTGAATGAAAGATTTCCATTGTTAATTGTATTGGATACTTGAATTGTTGTTGTAATATGGATTCATTTGTAGAGTCTGTAATATAGATTCATTTGGTTAGTTAGTTAAGAATTTGCTAATGTGACACATAATTGCTGATGTGGCTTAGTTGTACAAAGTAGTTAAGATATAGGGTATTATAGGAGAAGTGTAACAGATTGCACCATTCATTGATTGCTTTCTTGTTTTCATAGCTCTTTGAGCCTTAGGGATCCCGTTCCCTATCATCGGTCCAACATACAAATCAACAAAGGTACCCCGAGTTATCCTTCATTTCACAAATCTTTAACGGATTCAGAAGGTGCCATTGACAAACCCTATTGCATGTCTTCAAATTTGGCAAAATCATTCACCAAATGTGAAAAGGTGAGGGATGAAGGGAACCACCCGTGATCCATCAATCAGATAGAGAGAGCATTCTTTATGGGCAACATCATGCTTTTTATGTAGTTTATCTTCTTTGGCCAGCTGGTTCATTTCTTTTAGATATCAACATAAGGTTTACGTACAAATTCGCAATTCCATCATTTGTACGCATTCTGTTGTTCTCTCTATTGTTTTCTACTTGCAAGACCAAATTAAATGTGAGTTGATAACCATCGATCCTTGTATTGTATGATTTGTATTTGAAGCTTCCAAGAAACCGCGAAGATACTTAATAGATAGATTGGAAACAACAGTAAATAATTTTGAGTGTACAATATATATATATATATATATATATATATATATTATAAATAAAAATAACAAATTCTAAATTATATATAATTTAAATTTAAATCTATTTATAACTTGAACTTAAATTTTAATAACTTGGTCATATCAATAGTCCAACGTTTAGTTGTTATTATTAGAAGGATTCGAATTGAGAACCTTTTTTCTTGCTCTAACGGTAGTTCTAGAATTTAGAAAAATATTACACAAATCTTTGAAATTAAAATTTATTAGTCATATTTGAAAAATATTAAACAATAATTATTATTTGATGTAAAACCATCCACAAAGGTTAGCATAAATCAAGAGATTTCTCATCACCAAATTTCCTATCATTGGCACAATAAGTTCCAAAATGTGTCAGTAAATTTAAAAACTCAAATGGAAACTACTTTTCTTTTATTATTGTTGTTATTATTGATTATTGATAACGATAATGTATAACTGGGTTGAAACTTGGAACCGGCCGGAGACAGATACGTGGTCCTTCATCTCATTGCTAATATATTGAAAAACAGATACAATAAACAAGGGACCAAATATTATCACAATTAAAGTATTCCTAAAGTTAACCAAGAAGGGTTGACACATTGATCTGAAGTTTTATTGTATTCACATAAATGAGAATAATTTATTTAATAAAAAAATTAATATTTAATTTTTATTATATACAAAATTTCTTTAGATTAAGTCACCTAATAGATTGAAGGACACTCATAATTTCTAACACAGGAAAAAAAATTCACAAAGTTCATTCAATGCAACCACGGTTACTGCACCTACCATATTTTAATTAATTAGCTAGACTGATGTATTACTTTTTTTTTGGTACAAGACTATGTTATTACTTTGAACATATATAACAATTTATATGATATTGCATACAAATATGACCAATGCAACCACAATTGTAGTTTTAATACAGTCTTGGATGTTTCAAAAATCTTGGCGTCACTGTCTCACAGCTGAAATTGCAGTCGGTCGTGTATCATTTTTAAAACGTTGAGCTTAATTAACTAGTGATCTTGATCAGTTCAATTACATTTTATGTGTTAAATATTTGGAAGGAAAATTTTGACACTCATAATATATAGTCTTATTTGGTTTGATTAAAATTGTCTCCTGTACATTAAAAAAATATGCATAAGAATTTCTCGTAACAATGTTGAAGAACACAAAAGGAAAATGACATAAGCGTATAAAATCAATGATGACGAAAACGACAAGTTGAGCCAACCAAGTTTGAGCTTAATTGAACATTCAGAGAGAAGAGCAAAGAAAACTACGTATAGAAAGGACTAGCACGTGGACAAGGAATTTGATTTTTGACCTCACAAGCAAGTGTGAAAACCAAGTCTAGATTAGCTAGTCTTCTTGATTATGAGCAACCCTTCGTTGATTGCTATGGTCTATGTCAACTACATATATCAAGTTGTGGGACTCATGAGATACATGCATGGCATAAAGAGAATGTGATTGTGACCTATTGGTAGTAATAAAATCAGGGTTTTGTGCAAAAACAAAGAAGCTTCAAGCGGGATTAATTAATACGGACATTATTGAATACATTATTAACGACAATATAATAATTATTCATTTTTTGTTGCGTATGTGAGAAGTGAGTTTAATTGCTAGGGGGATTCTGGGCAACTAATTGAAGGAACAAACAACCTCCCATTCTTCATTGATTACTTTTCTGACTCATGCGTCGCTAGCTAAATAGCTATGCCTTATTTGGAGAGAGGTGCCAGAAAACAAATTAAAAAATAAAAAATAAAATAGCAAAACAAATTAAATAAAGCAAGTATTAAGGAGTTTAGAGGTCCACCATGCATGTACGTATAGCTTTGATATTCGAGACTTTGACCGTACTGTCACATTTAAAAAATATATATATTTGAATGTCATGCCAACAGTAAATTTTATAAGAGTATCACGTGGCGTATTTCGCCACCCCCCAGCGAAGTAGGGACGATGACGTGACACAATTCTGGTGGCCACGTAATTCGCTACAAGGTCCAGCGAATTACGTGGTCAACGAGTCAGTGAGAAGTTAGAAGTGGCAGGACACATGGCAGCTGGCGAGTAATTCGCTATAAGGGGCAACGAAATACGTTTCTATTTTGCTAGATAGTCTGACGAAATAGGGACACGTGGCAGTTCACTAGTATTTCGCTGCTAGGGCCAGCGAAATATATCTCCTATTTTTCTACCCAACCCAACCAAATACTACCACACCCTCCAGCTATATATACCCACCCCCTTGCATTTGTATCTCGTCCGACATTCATTTCATTTGAGTAGTGTATATTTTTTTGAGAGTATTTGCAAAATGAGTGGTAGTAAAAATGGTTTGATCACCATTGTATACTATAATGGGAGAAGATACATTGGACCAAATGGTCAAGTGTTTGAAGAAGAAAGCAAGATGTTTCGTATGCCTCCAGGATGCAACTATCATGATTTGATGAAAATCATATATAAGAAGGTGAGATTACAACGGGTCAGTCTGTATCTCGATTGAGTGCTCGATGTGCATCTTGCAACTCAGTGCAGTGGGTTGGTGTGGATGTCGTATATGATGACGATGTAACCTTAGTTTCAGACGCATGTAAATCCGACGGAGGAGACCCCAGATTTATAGAATTGTATATGGAAGTAAACTATGGTGGACATCCAAGCAGTCAAAATTTTGTAAGAAACAGTGGTTCGATTGACCTTAACATAGCCGATGGTGATTTCCGAATATAGAGAAGTATCATCGTCACCACCACCAGCAACGCAACCAACACAACAAATTCATTAAGAAGATATAGAAATGGTGTCGGCCCAGCAGCCAGATTTGCCCATGGACAGTTCGGAGGAAGAGGTTGATGAAGGTGTTGTTCCAGATACTGACTCATCGGATATGGACGTAGATGGTGATTTTGATCGTACTTTTGCTATGCCTTCTTCGGGTATTGTCGAAATGCAAGGTCCGCTTCCGATTCCAGGTATGGACGCAAAATGGTTGGCGGTTTAACATAACAATGTCTTTAATGTGTCATTATATAGCATAGGCCAATGTAGCATGTTGGTCTAACATAAGTCATAACACAAATATTAATTGGGGACATCCAGATGAGGAGTTAGATGACATGCAAGGAGTGCAAATACCTAACTGGGAGATGGGTCAAGAGCTATATAAGGGTTAGGTGTTTCAAAGCAAGTTCGATGTGCAAATCGCAATAAAGCAATATTGCATGGTCGAGCATCGCACAACCGAGTTGCAAAAAGTGATATGAAAAGGCTTATAATGGTTTGTAAAAATCATAATGAGGGTTGTGATGGAGGATGAGGGCATACGGAAAAAAAGGGTGGCACGGAATGGATTGTAAGCATATGGAACAACCAACACACATGCGTTACTCATAATATCTCTAAAGATCACAAGCAACTTGACTCAAATTTCATATGTTCGGTGATCCTAGGTAATTCAAATTTGTTGTATTGGAGTCTATATTTTGTTGCTAAAGTAAGTAACATGTTATTGTCTAATGAAATGCAGAAATGATTAGGGAGGACACCAGTGTTAAAATTGGGTTAATTTATGAAAGGATTTCGAGAATGCTCGGATTTCATATTTCATACAGGAAGGCAAAGCAAAAGGCTATTATGAAGGTCTTCGGGGATTGGGATGAATCGTACGCGTTCCTGCCAAGGTGATTGGGTTACATGCTAAATTTTGCTCAAGGGTCTGCCTTTAAGCTGGAAACGATGGATCATTTCGTTGATGGACAACTGGATCGGAGTGCTAAGGTCTTCAACAGGGTTTTTTGGACATTTAAGCAGTGTTGTGATGCTTTTAACTATTGCAAGCCCGTTATCAGCATCGACGGTACCCATTTGTGTGGGAAATATTGTGGCACATTGCTCACTGCAACATCAGTTGATGCCAACAATTACGTCCTTCCAATTGCATTTGCGATTGTTTCCGGCGAGAATATTGACAACTGGTTTTTGGCACTAATCCGTATTCATGTTACGCAGAAAGACAGAATATGTCTTATTTCCGATCGGCATGCGAGCATTATGGCAGTGGTGAACAATGTAGATCTCGGATGGCAACCACCCAGGGCATACCATGTTTTTTGCATTCGGCATTTGGCGAGCAATTTCAATCACAAGTTCAAGAATACGATGTTGAAGAAACAATTGAAGAAGTTAGGTAAGCAATATTATTCATGCACATGATCCACAACCCCTTTATCGCTTGATATTTACATGTTCTTTGTATATGTAGGTTACACAACTTCCCGGTTAGATTTTGATGCCGGCTTAGACCAATTTAAAGAAGCAAGTCCTCAAATAGCCGCGTGGATTGATCAAATCCCAAAGAAGAAGTGGAGTCTAGCTTATGATGAGGAGGGATGAAGGTTTGGTCTTATGACAACTAATCTACCTGAGGTTTTCAACAAGGTACTTAAAGTCGCAAGAAACCTTCCTATCACGTCACTTGTCCGGTTCACATACGCTCGGCTAGTTTCATATATTTTGCAACATCATCAGGAGGCACATGAATAGTTGGCGAGAGGTAATCAATTCGCCAAAGTACCGTGGCAAAAATATTTGACGAGAATAGATAAATCCGTGACACATTTAGTAACTGCTTACGATGCATTGTACACAAGATTTGAGGTGCAAAAGTCATACAACATACGTACTCATCAGGGAGGGAAGAAATGGTGGGTGTCGTTATCAGAAAGAAAATGTCAGTGTGGTGAGTTCACCACAATGAGGTTCCCTTGTAGTCATGTGATTGCAGCTTGTCGGTTTATACACGTCGATGTAACTCAAAATATAGACCCTGTGTATAGTATCACGTATCAATCTCAAGTGTATTCAGCCTTGTGGTATCCAATTGGAAATGAGGACTTCATACCACCAACTGGACAACCATCGATCATCCCAGATGTTTTGCTAAGACGCACAAGAGGACGGCCTAAGTCTACACGCATTCGCAATGAAATGGATTCGCGAAAAGGATCGAGCAGTTGAACAAAATGTGGTTATTGTAAGGTGGTTGGTCATAATAGGCGGAATTATCCTTCACGGTTCCAGGATCATTGGTCATTGATGTGTACGTATGAAATGTATGTCAATTTTTAAGTTAATATGCTTGAAATCATACAATAATTCCGCTAAACAACATTTGTCGATATGTAAACGAAGAACGCAATTATCGATTAATAAACAAACAAGTAAGAAAACATTAATCCAAATTAATACACTGCATGAAAATAAAACAAACAAGTAAGAAAATATAATATAACTGTAGATCAGTTATCGTCTCCGTGATCTCCATGATATCCCCCACATCAGCTCATGTCATGCTCATACGGTGACAGATGACATCGATGACGTGCACCTCTCACTGGATTTCTCCTAATCAGTCGGTCAGGGTCGTCATCACCATGATCGTCTCTGCATTGTCGCCTCTAAAAAATCTGAAACAGGGTCACCGAAACTGCTGGATGGTGGGGATTGCATCTGATGTGTCGAGTGTGCAATGGGAGTTGTAAACCTGGGCTCCGACTCCGATGTCGGCTGCGCAGGCCGATACATATCTGTGTTGCCCGATGGGGCCTGCGAACTAGGCCCACCTGCATACATAGAATAAGATGGAAATGCAAACCCATGTTGCGGCATCGGCGGCACAATAAACCATGGGGGGTACTGTGATGAAGGAAAGGTATCTTGTGCACTGCTAGACGATCCTAGTTGAAAATACGGGGGCCAGAAGTACTGTTGTGATGGTCCAGAAGGGTAGTCGGGTGCGTAGAAGATGCCTAGAGGACGAGGAGGCATGGATGGTACAATGACAGGTGTATCAACAACAGGAGGGGTTGAGTGATGGAGGGGCAACCCCTCGTGACGGGCACGACGGTTAATACAAACCACCGGTGGTGGCGCCTCAGTCTAACGACGAACAGGTGGAGCTGCAAGATCTCTAGGATCTATCACTCTGTCCAAGTCATCACATGCAGCTAGAAGCCTAACCGCCTCGTCATACACCTGACTCATGTCGAATGCCCGCTGCGCCTAGGACTCAGGCGATGCCATATGCACAATTGTCTCATCACGATCAGTCTGCATATTAAGTATTAGTAGGCATGCACAACAATTATGTAAATATTACGAAATAAAAAATTAATTAACATACTAACCACATGTGCATTGCACGCAGCTCTCTGAGTCATCCAGCGACGTGTGACAGAGTAGTACCACTACATGTACTCACTGTTTACTGATAAATAACCGTCTCGCCTCATAGGAGTTAGATCCTGCAAGACAAGGGCATCTCTGTTTGCCCATTGGACAATGTAAAAAGCATGTCACTGCCTCCAATCTACCTCTGTCTTTCCGGTTATACTGATTATCAACAGCTCACTACAATTAATCGGCTCAAACTGCCATAGAACACGATCCGAATGCTGGTATACTACGATCTCGTAACAAATTAATGGACTAACGGTCAATCAGCGTCTAGCCATGTCAACATCTGCTGGATGAACTAGGTTAACAATATCGTATGGCCTCCATCGAATGTCTCTCCTACGCATGACATCCATGTAATGACGACATCTGCGTATATGGTTGTATCTAGTTTGCCTTGGGTCGTACACATTAAACCTGCAACAACAAAGTATTAGCAACAACAACATAAACTCCCCATAATTACAAACCCACAATTGCAATACCTGTTGCCATAAATCTCGTGCTGAAGGATATCTTGATCTTTAACCCGTGGAAGGTCGGGAGTGATAGTGGGGAGTCTGGTCCAAGCCCACAGCTGCAATAACAGTGCATATCCACCCATCTCACAACGGGATGCATGTGTAGCCCTGCATAACTCCCTGTACAGCGCTGCAAGCACAGCAGATCCCCAACTGAAAGTATCGGTGCGCTCGAAATCATCCAAAAAAAGAAAATACCGAGCTGGCACAAAGCTAGATGCGGTGTCAACAAACAACATCCCGCCTAAAATGCGCAATATGAGTGCGTGGGTGTGTCTGACTCGTCCAACTTCAGTGCCAGCGTGGACGGTATAATCATCGAACTACTTCCGTAAATAGTGCAACCCCAGTAAACCTCCATGTAAATCACGACCTGCAGTAGGTTGAACCCCTAAAAGGTCACCAACTATCTCGCGAAAGTTGTGTCGTCTGTGGCGGCCTGAGACCACCTCACCATCTGTCGATAGCCCCAACAGATGGTGTACATCCTCTAGGGTGATGGTCCCCTCAACCATGGTCATATGGAACGTCCTTGTCTCAGGACGCCATCGCTCAACAAGCACTGAGACAAGGTTGTGATCGATTTGAAATTGTACATTCTACCTCAGTTACATATAAGTTACAATACAATCATAACACCATTATATATTATACACGAAGGTTACCTAGTGGTTGCGCAGACGTGCAACGTGGTAAAAACCCGTCTATATAAAGTCCTCAGGTATAACCTGATGATCATGTGTCGCAGCATGTCGCACATTAAGGACACAATCGTGCGCCGTCGCATCCCCCTGTGAATTCCACACATTCGTGGAAACGTGTCTGTCCTGTAACGTCAGAAGAGTGCGTACAGATGGGCCCGGATCAATGACGCTCATTGCAGGCTTAGTCGCTAGAGGTGCTGGCACTACTACAAGTCCACAAATCCACTACGGTTCTATGCGTAATTCCACTACGGTCATACGACTGACATAGATATAGCAGTAGTTGATAAAGAAACATTTCAACAACGGGCTGCGACCGACTTTGAAATGCGCTTTTCTACTACGGTTATTATACTACAACTGACTTTGATTAATTAAATCTACTACGGTTATTATGTGACAACCGTGTTTGATTTGCGCTTATCTACTACGGTCTTTTGTCTGCAACCGACTTCGATATGGGTTGCTGAAAACAAAAAAAAAAAAAAAAAAACAAGGTTTAAGCTACTACGGTTATTATACGTAACCGACTTTGATTAGCTATTATTCAAACACGGTTGGTTTGAGAATCGACTTTGATTAGTCGCGTATCGAAGACGGTTCCTAAACAGACCGACTTTGATAAGTACACTTTTCTAACACGGTTTTGTTATTTAACCGTAGTAGATAAGTAAGTTTTTTTTTTTAATATTTTTGTAGACTGTCATACATATATATATGCTGTATGTTAATTAAATTTTACAGATAGAAATTATAATTATATATATATATATGTATATAATATTGATAGGTCACCAATCAACTTATTATAATAACCAGTAACTCCAATTGAGCCACAACACATTAAAATGGAATGTGAACAAGACTAATAGTGTCAACAGCAGCTAGGAGTAAGAAAATAATGCTCATGATGTTGTCATGAACAATCACACACATAACATACCATGCAGAAATTGAAGGCAGAATCTGAGAAATGGACAAACTATTTATAAACCATGTATATAAGAAATCATGAGAGTATAAACAACAATGGACAAGAGCAAAATACAAGGAAATGCCAACTAACACAATCTCATCCATTAATGTCACATTAGTTCTCTACAACTACAAACAGCAAAAGCCATCAATAAGTAAAGGTTACTATATACGAACTAAGACACACTCTCCTTGCATCATTGATTGAGTAACAGGATGGCTAAAACCCCTTTACATGCATGCAAGTCCCCCACTGGTATATGTAATGTAATGGACAGCCAATTAAACATCTCAAAATACCGGCGTTATGGATAAGGGTATAATTCATGATGCCCAAACTTGTAACAGATATGCTGCCCATTTCTTTCAAATTGATGTCATTGTCTCCAAGTCTAACGCTGATCTATCACCAAAAAACTAGACAAATTTCATGCAAATCCGTTATTATGTTAATGACAACAATCCATCATGACACTTTAAAATAAAGATAGAATTGAAACAATTGTTAACATACCATGTTCCAATCATTCTTCAACCCCCCGCCTACTATGTTCCACATCCAATTCATTACATAGTAGCCACACTCATAGCCTCCACTTTGGACATTACTCTAAAATGGAAGTAGGTTATACACGAAATGGTAAAAACTGGAAAACACTGTGAACAACAATGCATTAGTGGTTCAAAATTACAAATACGGGTGTACCTTTACTTCAATACAGTTTGTTGGTTGTTGAGATGATTGGCAACCAGAAGTAGTGTTCAAGGTCTTCATTGCACTGCATTTGCAAAAGAACCTTGTGTGCTATTAGGATAATGGTTAACGGTATCATATTTTGTATGCATGTTACATATAAGATAGAGACACGTAACTTATTAACTGCAGCTTTGATGTGTACATCGGGCCTTTTACGCAATGAACAGAACCATACAACATCATTGGTTTTAGGACACAAAACAACCAGCTGCCAATGGGAGCTGCATAAAACGGCAGGTTGTTGGTCTAAGTCGATAAAAGTTGTAAATCCATAATATTGTCATCTATATATATATATATATATAGAGAGAGAGAGAGAGAGAGATAGAGATATTGGTAAAAAATCTTACTTATTCAAGTATGATCCAATGTACACCTCTCTTTTTGATTCCTTGATCCTTTCCTGAATGTATTTTTGACATTTTTCTCGTCTATCTTTCATGTTGATAATGGATTGAGGCTCAAGGAATCCGTATACATCACCATATCCTAATGTTTGACTCCATTCATCCAAGTACCTGTTTCTCGAATTGAATTAAAATGTTTTAATCGATTGACTAGTCAATATTAGTTCTGACATTAATTGATCAAATAACCTAACGTCAGAAAGACTTACATCATCCACAATTGAAGTATTGATATGTTCAAACATTTCTGACCATCTATTATCTCATTGATGTCAGAAAATGTAATGAAGAATGAGGCTCCTATATCCTGAAGGCCAAATTTTTTAGCATTCCAATGCAACTCAATCGGCTTCTGGTATACGTCATACATCCTCCTAAGCAACTCACCCAAAGGGTCATCTACAACAACTTTTTTTGGTGACGGTGGAACAGGTTGAATGACCTTGTTTGAAAAAATTGTAAAGGTTTTTAAATTAATTATTGTATAAATCAGTATATTTTACATATTGTGTAACAAACCACGTCAGTGTTAATAACGAAAATGATAAGTATACCTCTTTTGGAACCAATCTGACAAGATGCGTAGGCCATGGAACAAATGTGCCAAGGGTTTGTCTTACATACTTGCACTCTGATGTCGCAATAGGAACTTCGGTGTCACCATCCACAATTTTGGTGACAATTACCCTCAGCACGTCATCTGCATAGGACACGCTGTGTATGACGGACGTTCCATCACAAACTTTTCCTAATGCCACTAGCCGTGTAGACTGATCAGAATGCACGAACAACCCCATAATTTGGTCCACATCATTATGTTGTTCTTCCCCTGATCCTTTTGCTGCAGTTCCAGCACAACTCCCCTTCGTACTTACACGTGCAGGTAGTAGGTCTAACTCTGCTATTTCTGGGGGTGGTTCAGGTGAAGGCATTTCGGATCTTTCCATCATTAAAGCCTTCTTCACCTCTTCCTTAATGAGCGCCAAACTCTGTTTTTTTTCGTCCTCTGCCTCTCTCTTCCACTCTTCCCTGAGATTAGTTATTATAACAGCCAATTCTTGTGGCGTTATAGATTCAGAGGAGTTGGTAGAGGCTCTTGAACGTTGTCCGAAATACTGTCGTATGGTCACCCCGGATCCTGCAACACGCACACGACCTGGGTGCTCAGGACGTCCAAGTGCAACATTCAAAATGTCATCACGACCATTCGGAACAAATTCACCAACTGTTGCCTGTTGTTCGAGTAACTCCTGCGGTACCACAAGGAAGCAAAACATGGCTGCATATTAGAGCATCATTTCATAGCGGAGAAAAAGGTATACATTGTAATTAAACTAACTTACTATTTTATCTAAAATGTCTTTGGCCGCGGTCGATGTCATCCGGCCATATTGCTTTGTGCGCGCCTCTATCCACTTAACATGCCTTGGAATAGGAGATGGTGGATGTATGACTGGTGATGCATTCTCAGTATCCATTGCAGCTTGTTGCATTTTTTTCCTTTTTTCCTCTAACAGCTTGGACTCAAGCAATTCATACCCTCCACGAGACAACAAGTGTGGGCAATCATTGTGTTTTTGAATTGCCTGAGCCTTTGATCTTATTCCCTATAATGTATTAAAATAAAAGTTCAACATGTAGTACAGCAAAAAATTCAAATAAGCACATTATTTAAATGTTTTTTGTATTGAATATGGCCAAACATACCTCCCAATTCGGAGTTTTGCGCGTTGCAACAAACTTTTCCCATGTTTCTTGATCCAAACCGTACTTAATAGAAGGGTCCATTACATGTTGGCCGTCAGGATTACCGTAAATGTATTTACGGGTCAGGTAGGACTTAAATTGCCTCCAACTAGTGGCAACCAATGACATTATCTTGTTCTTGGCATCTGATGCTTCTGGAATTTCAAATGTTCCCTGAGGTTACATATATTAAGTCAATGATGAGTTAGTGTTAGACTTTACAAAAACTTGAACTTAAATACTTAGGACGATATATTGCATACCAATATGTCATCCCATATAAGGTCCTTCAAAGATTGTGGAACATCTTTCCAACTTGAATGGCCAATTGAAATGTGTTCTCGAGCTACAACCCCCAGATAGCTATGGAACTTCTGTTTATGTTGGCCCGATGCTCGCCCAGTCACAGGGTTTACGTTAACTAGGGGCCTAGGCTGCTCAGCATTATGTTTTGTCAATGATGTTAACCTTGTGGATCGTCTGTTTCTTCGAGACGTACACTGAGAATTAGTTGTTCCCAGTGAAGGGGATCCTGGTGGGGTTGACATTAGCCTGTGAAAGGTGAAAACAATAATTAGAAAAAAGCTTAACAAATTTAATATCAGCTGTTAAACACAACGATGTCAAACTGCATTTAAAAATACACATTACATTTTACACATTAATCATTACAATTTCTTATTAAATGGCTGTGTCCACTACTTTCATATAACCCACCTTACGTATCAATGTTCTCCCAAAAGCCTTCATCATGGTCATCACGATTTGCATGATCATCATCCACCTCATTATCATCATTTATGGAAGGCATGTGTGGTATGGCTGCAGTTAGCTCACTAATGTCAAGTGCAGTGTTATCAAATTGCTCCTTCATACCAATTTTTCTTCCCTGTAGAACCACTGAAAATCTTGTATCCAATGGATCTTCAACATAAAACACTTGGGTTGCTTGTTCAGCCATGATGAAAGGTTCATCCTTGTAACCCACCTTATTTAGTTCTACTAGAGTAAATCCCAAACGATCTTGATGTATACCTGTGTTTCCATTAACCCATTTACACTTAAATACAGGGACCCTGAATTCTCTATAATCTAGCTCCCAAATTTCTTCAACAACACCAAAGTATGGCATCGATGCTCGAATGGGGTTGTTATCTGATGCACTACAAAAGTGATCCGAAGCAGCCTCAACACTAACACCACTATTCTGCACATTGCTAACATCATCTTGGTTCTTTGTGTAAAAAGAATAGTTATTAATGTCATACCCCTTCCATGTGGGAACATTGAGGTTCGGGCCAACAGCATACTGTTGTAATGTTCTTGAAGCACTGTCATCTGCAAATATTTCATCTTTAAACCACTTGATGAAACTTCTATTATGTTCTTGCAACACCCTCATCATGTTCAATTTTGGGTTACACTGACTAACATATTGTTTGTGCCTTTGCAAGTAAGGACTGACCTCTTGTGTGTTGTTTAAAATATACAAATGAGGGATTAAGACTTCATTTCGAGTCATACTAACAACATTGTATCCTCGTGTCCCCTTACCCCGTCTTGTTTCATCATGACGATATGCCGACAACCCAACTGGTTTGAGACTGTCTATGTACTCTGAACAGAATGCAATACATTCTTCTGCAACATACCGTTCCACAATGGATGCTTCAGGTCGGTATTGATTTTTTGTATAACCCTTTAACACCTTCATGTAGCGCTCAACAGGATACATCCACCTTAAGTAAACTGGACCACACAATCTGATTTCCCTCACCAAATGAACAATTAAGTGTATCATTATGTCAAAAAATGAAGGAGGAAAATACATCTCTAACTGACAGAGGACAATGGATGCTTCGTTCTGCAAGTCATCCAAGGTTTTCGGATCAATGACTTTGCGACAGATTGCATTAAAGAAAAAACACAAGCGAGTGATGGCAACCCGTACTTTGTCTGGCAATATCCCACGAATCGCAACTGGCAATAACTGTTGCATTAACACATGACAATCATGAGACTTCAACCCTACCAATTTAAGATCTTTTAAAGAAACAAGGCTCTTGATATTGGAAGAGTATCCTTGTGGGACTTTGACATTGCGCAAACACTGGCAAAAAATCCTTTTTTCTTGTGTTGACATTGTGTGACATGCTGGGGGCAAATATGTTCGTGGACCGTGGGATATGGGATGCAACTGCTCTCTTATACCCATTTCAACCAAATCTTGACGTGACTTCAACCCATCTTTTGTTTTTCCTTTAATGTTTAGTAGGGTGCCAATCAAACTATCACAAACATTTTTCTCCACATGCATTACATCTAAACAGTGGCGTACATGTAGATCAGACCAGTATGGTAGATCAAAGAATATTGATCTTTTCTTCCATATGTTCCTGTCAGAAGAATATTTTTTATTTTTCTTACCAAACATGGGGACGATGTCTTTCACCCGGTCATAAACTTCACAGCCAGCTAAAGGTTCAGGCTGTCTTTCATTCTCTTGAGTTCCGTTGAAAGCTTTCTTCAATCGTCGATACGGATGATAAGGTGTTAGAAATCGACGATGCCTATTATAGATTGTCTTCTTTCCATGCTTTAGCTGTAGAAAGCTTGTATGTTTCTCACAAACAGGACACGCATGGTGTCCTTTGACGCTATATCCACTCAAGTTCCCATAGGCAGGGAAGTCGTTAATCGTACAGAATATCAGTGCCCGCAACTTGAAGGTTTGTTGAAGATGCCCATCAAACACATCAACACCGTCAACCCACAATGTCTTTAAATCTTCTATCAAAGGACTTAGATACACATCAATATCATTTCCTGGTTGTCTTGGACCCGCGATCATCATAGACAACATTACGTATTTTTGTTTCATGCACAACCAAGGTGGGAGGTTGTAAATCATTAGCAAAACCGGCCATGAACTATGGTTAGTACTTAAGTTACCAAAAGGATTCATTCCGTCAGAAGCAAGACCAATCCTTAGGTTTCTAGGCTCATCCCCAAAATTTGGATACAAACGATCAATGGACTTCCATTGCGGAGAATCAGCCGGATGTCGAAGCATTCCATCTTTGTTTCTGCCCACTGAATGCCATGTCAGGTTTTTTGCATCATCTGGATTAGCAAACAATCGCTTAAACCTTGGGATAATTGGAAGATACCAGCACACTTTTGCTGGCCAACTGGTTCTTATGCTAAGGTCTTCACTACCATTGTCATTGTGTTGTTTGTACCGCGAAACGCCACACGACGGGCAATTCCCTAAGTCCACAAATTCATTTCTGTACAGGATACAATCATTAGGGCAAGCATGAATCCTTTGGTACTCCATTCCCATAGGACATAAGATTTTCTTGGCCTCATAGTGATTTTTTGGTAAGTTGTTGCCTTTAGGAAGCATCTTGTTCAACAAGACAAGCAATTCATTAAAGCTCTTGTCACTCCACCCATATCTTGCCTTCAAATTGACCAAAGCTAACACCGCTGACAGCCGTGTGAAGCTTGTGCAATCAGCATATAATTCGTTGGTTGCATCAGCTTGTATTTTCTCATACATTGCCCCATGTGCTGCTCTAAAACAGTCTTGGACAAGATCGCGTATCATATCTTCTACGTGATCTCCGTTATCCATCTCAACAGCTGGAGTCCTTGACGATGTTGGAACATCTGCTGGTTGACCATGCCATATCCATTTAACATAGGACTGAATGATCCCATGACATATAAGATGTGATCTGATTTCCTCTACTGTATGCCGTCTCCCATTGCAACAATTGACACATGGACAGAAAAATTTGCCACCCACACTTGGTGCATTAAGTTCGGTAAACTTAAGGAATTGTTCAACCCCAATTGCATAGATGTCGCTAATGCGTGATGCTTTCATCCAACTACGATCCATCACCTTTAATAAAATGGGATTATGATATTGGCAAATAGATTAAGCCCTACAAATGTCAACTATCTACGTTAAAAGGTGTGGCTCTATCCCATTCACGAAGTTATATTCTATACATGAATCCTATATGTCAAAGTTAAGTATGGTATGTTACATTTAATGAAATGTATGAAATGTATCACAAACCAATATTTATATATGTGGACAAATATCAACAACACAACAGCATCGAAAATAGGACACATACCTATGATTAGTACAGCAAATTAGACCCCTTGATGAATGGCACGGGTAGACAATATAAAACTTCTATGTTTTCAGCATGTCAGTCATAACTATGTCATATGGCCTACGATTAACCAAAAAATTCATTAATATCCAATGGAGGGGAAGAACCTAATAAAAACAAGTTGCTCTTGCAAAAAAAATCGCAAACTATTCATTCTTTATTTAAGTGTACAATAAGTATCCAATTATCCAATAGTGCTCACATGTTGGTGAGTTACCCGTTATACCCAAGCAATTCATTATAGATTTTTTCCAATATCCAATTATCCAATATAACATTCAATCCTGAAACTTGAGTCCTATCCGCGCGGATAGCGTGGGTAACCACGCTAGTGGCGCCATCATTTCGAGGCTACCATATCAGCAGAGACTTTCACGCTATTAGCGTGACCATTGCCGCCATTAGCGTGACTATTGACGCTATTAGCGTGACTGTTGACGCCATTCGCGCCATCAATTCGAAGCTATTGTAGCATCTATGACTGTTGACGCTATTAGCGTGACTGTTGACGCCATTGGCGCCATCAATTCCAAACCATAGAACAAAGTAAACACTTTTGACGCTGTTAGCGTGCCAGTTCACGCCACTGGCGCCATCAAGTCGAAACCATGGAACAAAGTTGACACTTTGACGCTATTAGCGTCAATGTTGACGCCACTGGCGCCATCAATTCGTAACAATTTAACAAAGTTGACACCTTTCACGCTATTAGCGTCACTATTGACGCCGTTGGCGCCATCAATTCGAAACCATTAAACAGGTTGAGACCATTCACGCTATTAGCGTGAAAATTGACGCCATCGGCGCGATCAATTCGAAACCATTAAACAGGTTGAGACTTTTCATGCTATTAGCGTGAAAAGTGACGCCATTGGCGCCATCAATTCGAAACCATTAAACAGGTTGAGACTTTTCACGCTATTAGCGTGACAATGGACGTCGTTAGCGCCACCAATTCAAAACCATTGTACCCAATCTCCATTTACGGCGCTGACCGCGTCACAAGTGACGCTATCCGCGCGATCCGTTCTGCCAAATATTGCTTTGTTCACACGTGACGCGATTCGCGTTACTTGTCACGCGTATCGCGTGACACTTCGTCAGGGGTTTTTTATTTTGAAATATCAGTGCGCGCTTTGCTCTGTAATCAGTTCTGAAAATCCGCCCTCTCTACTTCTGCTATCAATATCATTGATTGCCCACTTAAATGCAGAAAAAGTCAGTTACAAGTACTTAGCATTGTTCAAAATCATTGCCACACTGACGACATTGGCATTGTCTTCTCCGTTCCATTTCTTCTGCCATAGCTTTGTGTTCTCTTGGTACATTCCTCTATTAGGTCAAGTTCTATGGCGGGTAACAAGGTATGACTTGCTCGAAACATGCTATAAGTCTGTATCAGACATTGTTTGGTGCTAGTTTCCACTTTTGCACGATACATTCGTTAGGGCATCAACCCAGCAGGCGCCAATCGCGTGAAAGCCGGCGCCAGTCGCGTGTCTGGGTTAAAACTCTGTTATTGGTGTAATTAACGTTGGTTCCTTGTGATTGGGAGATATTGTTGTCATAAATTGAGTCTGGTTTTGATCTAAAAGGCATGATTTGGTGACATTATTGTTGAGCTGGTTAGATTGTATTATACATTCATCTGTGGTTATTAAAATTGAACTAGGATTCATATTGAATGTGGAATTGATGTAATCTTACATATGGATTTGGAGTGTTATTGTTGACATTGTGGGCTGATTCATTTGATTAGATTAAACCTTTCTGCTTAGAATTTTGCAATTATGATGTTGTGATTGGTATGGTTTGCACATATATATAATTCGTCTTGAGATTAATTTGGTGAATTGGAACTAAACCATGTTGTTTTATTTCAACAAAATAATGTAGTACCTATCTTAATTATTGAGGAAAGGTTGTCATAATTTGGACTAGGTTGGTATTATGATGGTACATCTGTAAACCATGAATGTTTAATTGAACATTGATGTTTAAATTTTTATACATTCCAATTTTGATGGTTGTTAAGTCTGTTGATGTTTAAATTTGTATACATTCCAATTTTGATGTTTAATTGAACATTGATGCATCCAATTTATTCTTTTGGCATTGTAGGTGTAGAGTTTGTCATGGCTTGCCTATATATGTTGTTGTTATGATGGAGTAATGCAGTCCTTGATGAAAAATGTTTGTTATGAGTCATGTGACTTGGAATGTTAATTCTAATATCCTAAAATCAATGACACCATGTTTATGATTGTTGAAATTTCTCATGACTGCAAAAGTCAAACTCAGCTAGTGGTTAAGATAAATCTGGGAATTACCAGTGACTTTTGAAAATGAGTGAATTCACTAGGGTAATACCTATGGCATTTCAATTAACTATTACAAGCATATATTTGTTTAAATTGGGTCTGACTGGAAATTGCAGGCTTTTGGGTAAAATATTTGATGTGAATACTTCATTATTGACTGCGTTCACTACTCTGTTGATTGACAATCTCGTTGTGATAATAGTCTACAGTACTAGTTAAGAGAATGAACTGATAACAGGAACAAGTGGTCCTAATGATTGTTGTACTTTGTGTGCACCCTAATTTAATGTGTTGTCATATACATTGTTGTGAAGTTGTGGCATTTGTATAACTTAGTCTGGCTGAAATTAGATCTGGGAATGACTACTGTTAGGTTAATATCATGCTTGTTCCTATTATTCATAGTAGTATATGGAAATTTTCTGAGTTTCAGGGTAAGCAGATAGAGAAGAGTAAAAACAAGAAGACAGGTGTGTCTGCCAGCAAACGGGCCCGCATTACCGGATACCACGAAGCCCGCTTCCGCTCTTTGGAGTGCCAGGAGCGCTTTGATCAATGGTACTTGCCCAAGAAGATCATTTCCGAGAAGAAGATCTTATGGGAGTCTCTACCTGAAGACTCCCCAATTTTAGAAGTAATAACCAGGAGGCAGTGGCAAAAACTAGTAAGTTTTCCCGAGCCGAGCTCCAGCTCTATTCTGAAGGAGTTCTTGGCCAATGTTGATCGAGAGACAGTTTATGAGAGAAGGATTAGCTGGGTAAGGGGAGTCCAGGTTCCTTTTGATGAGAAGACTATAGAAAGATTCCTGGACACCAGCTACTCTCCTTTCAACCGTTGCGAGTTCTTCCATCTGTTCCTACGGATGCAGCCGGACATCTTCAGCAAGATGTACCGAGACGATATGCCTCAGCTTGCTGACCAGATTAGGCATGGGATCACAGGATTATATACGGCTTGGAAGACCAAGTCCGGCTTAGATTATGTGCCTGAGAAGCTGAGGAAACATGATTTGGTGGGTGACGCGGCATTTTGGCATCAGTTTGTGAACCACACAGTGATTCCATCCACAAACATGACTGATGTCAACGTGGAACGCGCCGTCCTTCTCTACATTCTACGAGGTGAAGGTAATATATTTATTTCTAACATTTTGTCCAACAGGATCTTGCACATGATACAGGACGGCAGTAGCAGATCCTGGCTGGGCCATTCTTCCCTGATCTCACATTTGTGCCGACGAGCGGGCGTTGATATTCTGGATGAGGAGCCGTTGGACGTGCCGATAGCCTCCCTCATGACCCACAAGACTTATGTTGATGCAGTGGACAGCGCCAAAGAGGAGCAACTTATCCGAGCTTCTAAGTTTACTGCAGAGGAGCTTGCCGCTCGGAGTCCTTGTGGTTTAGCTGAGGATCATCAGGCAGAGGATCCTGCCTCACATCCATCTCAGCCCCATCCTTCTTCTTTATCCACGCTGAGGGCACCCAGACACGAGCTGGTCTACGAGGATTCACTGAGTTACCTCTTCATTAAGACTCAGCTCGAGTATCAGACTAGGATGCTTGAGGACCTATGCAGTCAGCGCGGCATCGACACTACAGCATACTGGCCCCAGTATCAACCTTCCCTAGCACATTCCCAGCCACCAGAGGCGTCACCACCAGCTCGTACTCCTCCAGGACCCTCCACCACTTCAGAGCCTGCAGCAGACCTTCCGGATTCATGTCAGGCTGCTGAGCATGACATTAGACAGGACGACGAGTGACGAGTGATCAGCACAACTTTTATTGATATGTTTTGAATGTTATTGTTTATGATTTTCAATACTGTTCTATTACCACAAATAGATACTTGAAGGATTGATGTTTATGGACAAAATTTTACTTAAAATTCTACTGGTTGGTTTAGTGTTTCGTTCCGGTTGCGATTTCCCAAATAATCCAAACGTGATTGATAATTTCAGTAGCGTTGTTACCTTGTTAGTTATTGTTGGGGACAACAATTTTGTAAATATGGGAATGGACACATACGCCTTATTTGACGAATCACAGTCAAGAAATAAGGGATATATAACAGAAATTTTTTCCCCATATTGCTAGGTTTCCTCATTAATTTTTTATTTTATTACTGTATAAATATAGGTTACAAGTATCTCTATCTTTTCTCAGAATTAGAAGTATACCTATTTGACTACTCTTTTGAAAATTATTGTTTTCTTCCAATCTCTTAGATCGTAAATTATGATAAAATTAGAAACTAAATCCCTGTGGTTTCGAACGTGCAAATGATACATACTTAACACTAAAACGAAATACCAATCTTCATAAAGAATCAATGCCAGTGAGAACATTCATTTCTTGCTAAAGAAACACCATCAAGCCAACTTAAGAATCAATCTCAAACGGTTATTGTTATTTGTTATATATTTAAATTATAAAATTAAATAACATAAAAATAAAATCCCTTTTCTCATAAACACATACAAGAAGACAATAAGAAGATACCATGATTTAAGTTTATCACACAAGACAAAATAAACCTATGTTCTTAACTTTTACATAAGTTCTTTTAATTTAACTTCTGCAGAAGCTAAGGTACATGAGTTGATTTTTAAGTTATGGAAAAGTTTACTGCAGTTTACCTTCTTATTTTCACTCCTAATATCTCTATATAGAATAAACAAACAGGTCCCTAGTCCCTTTGAAGAACAACATTGTCCAAAAAATAATTTCAGATTACTACAGCTTGGAAAATACCCTATTTGCAGTAAAAATAAATTATTTTAATACACATAATATAGCTTAAACAAATTACTTGATTCAGTTATTTGTCAGTTAGTAGTAAACTGTTTTCTTGTTAGTTATAAATGTATTTCTTCAATTTCTATATGTTCTAGTTGGTATCTAAAACTAAAAGGCTTCAGATTCTTCAATATCTCTTGGGCAAGACAGCATTTGGGCTACTGTATGACTCTTTCGCTGGATTTGATGATGGATATGAGGAAGTGCAACTAGTAGCCATGTCAGGTAAAGAGACTGGTATTACCAAGTAAGGAAAATGATCAAGAGACAAATCTGTGCACAGAGTAAGGAAAGAGAAAGTACTTTGATGAAAAAAAAAATCTCTGGACATAAAGAAGGTCCTCTTTCTGCAAGTCATACAGTTTGCAACACTTGTAACCAATACGATAACCCACAAACACAGCAGGGACTGCCTGAGGAGTGAGCACTGAATTTAGTCCTTTGAATGGGTAGAGTGGATGCAAAGGATTGACAACCAAAAACCCTTACTGCCAACTAATCTTACTCCTTTTGATACAAACAATTGCTACGGAGAGTTTGCCATAACTAGAGGACAAGGCACCCTATTAATAAGGAATGTTGTTGAAGTCAAGCAATTAGCAATCACCTCCTAAAACTGATAGGAAGTGGAGATTGAAACATTAAAGTTCTGGCCATATTCTTTTAATTGACAAAACTCACAGCAAGATGTTTGGTAAAATTAGCTTATAAATTACCTGAAAAGCTGAGAGCTTATAAGCTAGTTGATTTAACTGAAATTCAATAACATGACAGGCTATGTCAATGGAAGAGCAGCAACTGTAAAAAGAGATCAATTGGCTCCCTCCAATCATTTTGTAGAAGTCATACTCAAGGTTTTAATGATTAAAGGCAGAGGCCATTTGACTTTTATGTTCAATGCACCTAAATAGCATTCAGGTCCCTTATATTGTCATCCCATATAATGTTAGGGTAGAGTTCACAGTTCACACATCATATACAAATTACAATACAAGTACATAAAGTATTAGCAGGTCATTAGCCACAAATTGCACCCACCAAATAGAAAAACATCAGAGGGGAAGTATTCTCTAAAATTAAATAAGCTAAAAGAACATATAAGTAAATCAACAATTTTCTTTCTCCAGATACGTTGAGCCTATAACAACGGAGAAACAATCATGTAGTACCATGATGTAAATAAAAGAACACAAAAAAGTAGACATATGTACCTTCACTTCGGTCTGTAAAACCACAAATGATGCATGCACAAATCCAACGTCTTCCAGCACAGGATGCCTTTGCACCACCTTTAAGTTCACTGTTGTCCTGCTTCAAACTACACTAATTAACATAAGTACAAACATCTATTTCCTTAACGTCATGGTAAATTGCAATCGCAGACATCAGCTTTGTAAAATAAAAAAGCTATGGCAAAATTAACTACATGAAACGAACAAAATTTGAATGGGCTGTATGATAACACATTAACATCATAGAGGAAAGTAATGATTTACTTTTACATTGGTGAACCAGTAGCTTAACTAGTGTCACAAACTGCAATTTCCTGAGCAGAATTCTACGAATTTTTACACTACAGAATACAAGCATTGTCATTTTCCACGGAAACAAATCTAAGCCCAGCACTAATCACTGATTATTATTAATGGGTAAAACATAGACACGCAGATACAAAAAGCAAATGCAATGCAAAACATAAAATGGAATGGAAATCAAACCAACTAACTTGATATGCAGGCTTTTAATTGTTTCTCCAACCTGCACAAAAGAAAGCCCCGTCAGTTTTATGTTATATACATAAACATTAAACTTGGAGAATGACCTTTAAAAGAAACTACAATAGAGGATATGGAAACACTCACCAGCTCACAACTGGAGTAATTTAGTCAACGAAATACTTTGGAAAACCAAACTGCAGCTGGCAACAAACAATGAACAGCAACAAAGAAAACAAAGTGAGACATTAATTAACAAGTAAGGTGAGAAGGAAGCAAGGTGCAACAACAGCAAGCAAAGACAACTAACAATGGAGGCAACCCACGGCGTCGGCGGACGGCTAACCCTGAACCAAAACAAACACCGTCAAAGTATGGAGCTGTGAAAAAAGATAGTGGAACGAAATGGGTTCTGTGAAAAAGGTATTTTGCAAAGGGGTCTGGGAAGGAACGGGAAAAATGCGTTCCTGTGAAAAAGCTTTATTAATTTTAAATGGGGTCTGGAGGGGGAAACGCTGAAAATGAGTTTTTTTTTTTCCTTTGTTAAGCTACTACGGTCACTTTCAAACCGTATTTGAAATTACTAAACATCTACGGTCCTTTGAAAACTGACTTTGAAATGGTTCTTATATTTAAACAACTACGGTCTCAACAGGAACCGATTTCGATTTAATTAAATCTACTACGGTTATTATGTGGCAACCGTGTTTGAATAGTTGACGCGCTTTTCTACTACGGTCTTCAAAAAAACCGACTTTGAAAAGTTGCAGTTTATTACAAAAATGCCACCGTGCACATAATGACGATGGGTTTCAGGGAACCGACTTTAAAAGGCCGTCGTAGAACCCCACAATTGTAGTAGTGTGGCATATCTTCATGGTGATCCATCCTAATTTTAACAAAATATTTTTATAATAATATATTTAAAATATATATTCTACCAATATATATATATATAATAAGAAATTTTAAAAATAACTCTACAAATATATATATATATATATATTATAGTAATAAATTACAATTATTAAAGATTACAAAATTAAATATAGAATAATAAAATACAATAATAAATAATACAACAAAAGATAACAATAATAATTTTATATATCCTCTAGCCTATTGTTTCACACATACAACATATATTTGAACAAAATAAATATATAATAATAACTTCTAATAAATAAATAATACAAACATATATATATATATATATGAATTATAATAACGAAACAATCATACAATAAATAATTGTCTATCAAAGAAATTAATAATCCTAAATTTTAATTACTTTTCCTCTAACCTAATGTTTCAAACCTAATACCTATATATTAATAAAAGAAATACATTAAAATAAATTACAAAAAATAAATTATACAAAATTATACATCTCAAATATAAGAACCGAATAATCACAAACAAAAAATATTTTCTATCCTATAAATTAACAATCCTAAATTTTAACTATTTCTCCTCTAACCTAATGTTTTGAAGGTAATACCTATATATTAATAAAAGAAATCTTACTTGATTAGATATGCTTCCTTTGCAATCAAAACCACCTAGCACAGTAGCTAATTAATATTATTGTCCATATTGATAAATGGGTCTATATGGCCGGATAAACCAAAAGTCTTTTCAGGATAAGAAAATATCAAGAAAAAAAAATGATTTTTTATAAATTAAAATTAATTTATATGTAAGATTATTTATAAATTTTCTCTCATATAACTGTTTTAAAAAAACATTTTTAACTTTCGCATAAGCTAAAAAATATTTTGAACTTTCGCATTAGCTAATTATAACTTATGGAAAAATTAATTTCTTCTTAATTTCTTAAAAATACTTTTAGATAAATTTATTCAAATAGAACTATATTGGGTTATTTAGACCGATGACTGAACATGGGATCTAAAGAATCATCATAACATTAAGACCAAGATTATGTTAGACAAGATATTTTGATTAATTTTTAACTTTTTTACTAGTTGAAAAATTTATTTGGATCTTAGATTATTAGAATATGGGTTTGGATCTAATTCAACCCGAAAAACTAGCTTACATGATGGCACTATGGTGGTGGCCCGTTAATGAATCTAGAATAGGCTATGATATCATCTTAAATTCTTAGAATGTGGGTTTAGACCTAACTCAACTCCAAAAGTTAACCCATTAGGTAAGGATTGTTCTCCACTTATATACTCTATCTTGGTACTATCTCTAGCCTATGTGAGACTTGGGTTTTAAATTTATTTGGTTATTTGATAAACAAGTTTTTCTAAATAATTTTTAGCATTTTTTGAAATTAAATCATGATTTTATGATTTTTTTATCATCTTAAATTTTTTAACTACTTCAATTCAATAACTAATTTTACAAAATATTTTTAATTTAATGAGCTAATTTTTCAGTTTCCATCTATTAGATATCTTTTCACCTTCGAACTAACTTATTACCTTTCAATTATCTTTAATTAGTTATGATAAAGACCTATAAGTAGAAAATTCTGCCGTGCCGAGAGTTTGCCTTCAAAATTCAAATAGAGTATTTCCCACACTTCTTTCTGAATTAAATGCATGTTTCAAATGTTAACTTAATATCTCTAAAGAACATTGAGCTTTAACTATCTCCGATAGCTATATATAGAAGATCGGCTTGAGCTAAAAACATCACAAAAATAGGGACTGAGGGGGTATTAAAAGTATATTGTTTAACATTGTCTTTTGTTTTTTATAATTTATTAAAAATTACAAATCATGAAAGAGATTTATTAAATAATGTGTGTTAGAAAGGATATGCTAAAGAATATATTCCCAACATTCTAAAACGTAAAACAAGCTCATACAAATGCATTCAATATAATCTTACTAAGCGTTATTTTTATTATTTATATATAGAATATTTTTTCAAGTTATGATGTATATTTTTAGAAATCACACTCTCAAGAATATTATAACCTAAAGAGACTAGTAAAAAAATATCTTGGTTGAGTGATATATATACAAAATGATTGTAAATAGTTTGATGATAGTGAAAATCTTAACTAATTGGTCAACGGTTAGATATATGTATCCTTGGATTTGTGGAATGAATCAAGATAAACTTCTGGATTCTTTTTCTTTATCCTTACTTCCTAGTCTCGTGCGAATATTAACTTAAAGATTTTTCCTTTTGAAAAATGTTATCTTTATCTCCTCCAGTCTTGTGAGAATTTTAACTTAAAGATTTATCCTTTTAAAACAAGTTATTTTTTAAAAAGTCCTTTATAGTAGTGATTTCTAAAATGTTTTAAAATACTGTATGAGCAATCACACATGAATTTGTTCAATAGTGTTTTGATAAATTATTTTTTATTTAGAAATTTGTTTACAAAGTTTATTTTAAAAAAAAATCAATTCATTCTCCTTTATGATGTTTTTATTTACCTTTGTTTCATTGATATATGACTTTTATCATGTTTTTATTTCCCTTTTTTTCACTGATATGACTTTTTTTATATAGCGAATCATATATAAAAAAAACTTGGGATGCAAGCTATTCTTCTCATTTCTTCCTCACATTGATTCATTTGTTTGTTTTAATTCATGCTGTAAAAAATACAGAAACTAAAACTAATTTATATATTGTTTTAAAAAAAAGCTAAAATAAAAAATCCCTTATTTTATATAAATCAAAAAATTATTGAAGTCTTTTGAAGAAGAACTGGCTGGAGTGACAAGACAAGATATTGGATTACACACACCATGGTATTGGCTTTAACAAATGCAGCAAGATATAATGATTTTATATATTGTGCATCTATTTTTCCTAGAGATCACAGCATGAGAATTCCTATCTATAAACAAGCATGTCTTAATTCAACCATCTGGTGTTTTAGCCTTCAATTATTATTGGAATGATGATATAGCTATCAAATTTGAAAAGTCATTGCTTCTTTTTATTTCGGTAAAACTATGGAGAAGAAAACTGGTCAAAGTAAACGCTCATAAATAAAAGGAGAAGAATAGCATGATGAGTTGAATATTTAATCCTACATGTTGACCATGCTCAAATTAAGAGAAACACATACATTTTAAATTTTTGAATTTGACTAAAATATGTTTTTATCTCTAATAAATATTTAAATTTGTGTGTGTTTCTTGATAAATTTTTCTTTATATTGAATTTTTAATAAAATAATAATTTTATTTTTTATACTTGATATTTTTTTAGACATGATAAATTATCAAATTTTGTATGTAATCACTAATATTTTTTTTCGTTGATTACTAGTCTTTTTCGGAACTGATAAT